>SNQJ01S0000803.1:0-19314 GCA_010110895.2 Picea sitchensis | reverse complement strand
ATAGAATAGTATTATCTAAAAATATATCATAACTCATACCGTTACCCATCAAACAAACTTGGGTCCATTACCCAAACCTAGGGTCTCCAACTTCTCATAGCCATAACTCTCTAACCATGAAGAATTATGTGATGTTCCACATACCACCGGAGATGACATGACAAGTAATATCCATCTAGGATATTTTCCCTGACAAGTTCACTTTCCTTCATCTCATTATTCCACAATTAAGCATGAGCTCTCTTACTCCACAAAGCGTCTTCCCGTGAGGGCTTTCACCATAAGGGGACCACTTTGGAGTTCATCCATATTTACTTCTTATCAACCATGAAAAAACAATAATGAGTCGTATTTACATCAAACAATATCGGGTACATTACCCAAACCTTTGTGCTACGGTGCTTTCTTCAAGGGTTGACATCAATGACAACCAACCTTAATCAACATACCCTAAGAAGGAGTGGTTCGGTCCCATATGGGCCTTTCGATGTTTGTTTTATGAGTCCAAAGAAAGACAAATCATGGGTTTTTCATGTTTAGAGAGTCTGAAGTGAAACTCCAAAATGTCCTTTTTCATAAAATAGTCTGATTAGACCTAAAAAGAGATAAACTATCGCTCAACAGACGCGCTTTCTAATACTTTAACGAGTGTGAAAAGAACAAGATTGCTCGACAATATTTTCATGTTTAGAGAGTCTGAAAAGAGCTTAAAGGGAACTCCAGGGGGTTCCTTTTTCATATAACCTTTACAAGTTTGAAAAAGTGATAAAAGTATACTCGGTTACATTCTCACATATTTATGAGCATGAGAAAGAACAAAGACTAAGCTCGGTAACTTATTCTCATGTATTTACGAGCATGATAAATAACAAAGACTAAGCTCGAGATTGTTTTCATTTTTACGCAAGCTTTAAAACAAAACAAAACTATGCTTGGGATAGATTTTATTTTTACACAAGCTTAAAACTAAACAAAATTATGCTTGGACCTGGTTTCATTTTTACACAAGCGTGAAACAGAGGAAACTATGCTTGGGGTAGGTGGTTTCATTTTTACACAATCTTGAACCATAGAAAAATATGCTTGGACTTCCCAAACTTCCCAATGCATAACACAAGGATGGTTGGTACTTAGCCCCTAGCTTAAGAAACTAGCGACTCAACTTTAGTATGAAGTCTAGAGGCTGGAAGAAAATGCCCCCCAAGCTTCGTTTCATCCATCTATAAAGGAGAATGAAATGAAGCTTCAAATACTATGAAGGACTTGAATCAAACAGAGAGGGGGAACAATCTATTTCATTTTTGAATGAGCTTGACACAGGAACAAGAACTATGCTCGAGAATCCAGGTTCAATCCCTAGAACTTTGTTTCATTGTTTAACGATCTTGACACAGAAACATGAAATATGCTCATAACCTCCGTTTCATTTTTTAACGAGGTTTCCACAGAGATGCAAAACTATCCTCATAGTTGGTTTCATTTTTTAATGAGCTTGAAAGTAAAAAACCATGCTCAAAGTTGGTTTCATTTTTTAATGAGCTTGAAATCAGGAAACCATGCTCATCTCTCTTCTTGATAACGAATTCCAAGAGGACAAAGCTCTATAAGGACACCATGTCAAGGGACAAACCTTGGTCATGGCCTCCAATAGATCTTCACTTGATGAAAGAAACACACTCTAGAAGGAACACATGCCGAAGGCTGCGATAGGGGTAAGGAGATCGGGCTCCAATGCCCTATCGAAGAGATTACCATGTCAACTACCAGATCCAAGTGATAAGGGAGTGAGCTTATAGTGAGAGACTTATTTGCATCGACAACTGAAGGCATGGGATACAATGCCACATAATTGACCTGTGGCAGGGGCGATACCGTCTGCATATAAGAACCATTAAGGGAGGTCATCCAGTCAGGACCGATGAATGAAATTTGATCAATAGTCACAATTATTCCATCGTGAGGGAAATATATCACACGAAAAAGAGTGGACACAATAGCTTTCATGGCATAGACATAATCTCGCCCAAGGAGTAAATTGAAATCCAAGGGGTCTTTGACTACCATGACATCAACAAAAATAGTTTTCCCTCCCAAAGTTACAGGAAATTGAGGAAGGGTCCCTAAAGGTTGACTGGTTCTTCTGTTAAAAGAAAACAAAGTCTGGGTAACTGGCACAAGCTGAGGATAACACAAATCTTGCCAAGAAAGAGAGGACAAAATACTAACAGACGCACCTTCATCTATCAACATCTAAAGAACGTCTCGACCAAAAACCTGTACTATATTCTAGAAAGGAATGTGAGAGGGAAGACGAGGTCCAATTAGCACACCCCAATTAAAAAGGATGGACTCATTACTTGGAGGGGGTTCCATGGGAGAAGGAGGAATGCCCTCTGACACAGTAGATTCTATATCAACGAGAAAAACATGGGTAGTATTGGGTTTACTCTCTAGCGGGAGAGTAGGATCGACTAATGACGAGATTAGATCGACCACTTGAGTTTCATTCTCCAAGGGGAGAATGGGGTCGACGGGTGGAAACGGATTAACCACTTGGGTTTCACTCTCTAACGAGAGAGTGAGATCGACTGAGGATGGGATTGGATCGATCACTTTGTCAACTGGTTTCACTACATTCCCGAGTAAAGAGCCGTCGTCTCCTTGTCCGGAGAAATCCTGTTCCTCATCATGCCTGAATCCATCGACCAAATGATGCAAATTCCCCGAGCTGAGTCTGCATCACCCTTCAACCTGGAAATTCTTACAAAATTATACCAGAAAATGACCTTCCCCCAAAGAGCTCAAATATTTGAGCTTTTCCTCCCACCATCCGCTCAATTTCCCTCCACAAATCCCCCTTATCCTTCTTCCATGTTTTCGACCAAAGGAAACCAGATCATCTCGTCCCTATGTGCCTTGTTAGGATACTATTCAGATCAATGGGTAGATGAGCCCATTCTAGGATTTTTATCCATCTTCTCTACCGATGAGAAGCCCACCACCCAGTTCAATTTCAGCACGTTGCTGGTGAACAATATTCACGAACAATTTGTGAATTTTGCCACGGAAGGCATGTTCCGGTACTCGTCCATACTGACGTATTTGTTCGTTTTCTTCCAAGCGGAAAAATTTGTCTTTTCCATGCAGAAGATGGATGGAGATGGTAGACCCCAGGCAGTGACCGCATGAACCTCCTTGCTCAAGCATAACTCCATAGAGTTCAGTTTCAAGGAATTCATTGATCAATTCTACCACCCAGTGGTAAGTATGCTCAGCGGCAGGCCCAGGCCTAGGATAAATGATGAAGTTCAGAGGATCCTGCATCTCTCAGATCACACAAAGACAGGTGATTGGTATTTATACCAAAATCACACTGAGATCAGAGTATACGGGTGCGAGTTGTCACCGTATAAGTTGCCCAAATACCTGCCTGTCAGAATTTTTTCTTTGGAATATATAAGGCAGATAATAAACTCTGATGATATCCATTTTGTGGCACTAAAGAAAAAGCAACAGCTCAGAATCAAAGGGAAAATTGGCTCTTTCATCTGCAACAATCGTGGCACTGGAGAAGAAGCAGATAGGCTGCTGAAGGAGATGAAGTTCTTCATGAGTTTCCCATGGAATTACGATCCTTGTGGGATTATCTCCGAGATGAGAGTGAAAAATAAGAACATCCCATACGCCCACGAAGCTAGGCCCGAAGTTGAGAAATTCGTGAACCAGACAGCATGGGAACCTAACACCTTGGTCAAAACAGAAAAACAGGATCCCCCAGCCATTGTATCTCAAACAACCACACCACAGGTTCCAAAAGAGAAAAGGCCTAGGCAAGATTTATCTCCGCCTGTCACTGAGGTATCGCCAGAAGAATTCTAGTTGCATACCAAGAGGCCTAAAACCTTTTCAGCTCCAGGCCCGACCGGGGAAAAAGAAGCCCCGTCTACTACAGTGACCAAGGTTGATAGACCACCCCTCGGTGCAAGCCTCCAGCATGTCATAACCTTAGCATTGCTGAAGAAATCCACAGATTCTCCATCGACCACCCAGCCAGGCAAGGTGGGACCGAAGCTAAGTATCTTTGAAAAATATGAGCTGATCAAGAAACAAAACCAGACCCTGACCAACAACACTTGCGCCTAGTTCTGGAAGCAGACATCGACTGCACAACATAGGCTGCTATCGACATTCGACACCGAGAAGGGAAGAATGCATATGGCATTCCTCCAGGCACAGGTGCCAGATCCAAAGGTGATCACTGATTGCAAAAGGGCCACTTTCGAATTCCAGATGAAGGATGTGCATCCGGCCAATTAGATGGATCTGCACAAGCAGACAGGGGAAATGGTATTTTATACGCTAGCACATTCTTCCACTACTGCGTCCAAACTGCAAGTGTCCCTGAACAACGTTCAAACACAACTAAAGTTAGAGAAGATATCGTCCTTTGCCAAGGACAACAAAATCAAGACTCTGGAGGAACTGGTCCTCAAGATCGGCTACGATCCTTCGAACGTGAAAGTAGCTGAAGAGATGATTAAGAAGAATAATGCTGACATAGCCTCCTTAAGGAAACAATTGAAGCTCCCGCCCATAGAGGATTAGCAGGCGAAGGAGATAGCAGAGAAAGAAGGAGAAAAAGACAAAATGCTCAAACTACTCATGGAGCAGAATGCACAACTTAAGGAAATGGAAGCTGAGATGGAGAAGCTGGTAAAAGAGAAAGAATAAATGAAGCCAATGGAAGTCATTCCATTGAGCACCATTCCAATTTCGGGAGTGAGCACAACATCAGTGACATAAGTCCCATCCGCGACTCCATTGACATCCCTGGATAAGACAATCGACCTGGCTAAGTCTATGGAAAAGATGAACCTGCAGGAAACAAAGATCAGCAGGCTCAAAAAGGAGATTGAGAACCTTCAGGAACTCAAATATTCCTTTCAGATCAGCCTCTCCAAGGAAAAGCAGGTGACAGATCAGCTCAAACAAGAGTTACAACAGCTCCGGAAGCAAACAGTAGCAGGAAAAAATTTGGCTGAGGTTAAAGAAAGTGTATGGGCAGACATCACCAAGTCCATGAAAAAGATATGGCCCATGATACAGATCATGTTTGAGCATAATGAATTGGTGCAGAGAAGCAAATAGGCCATTAAGAAGATCAGATCAGAATTGGGAGAGATGCCAACACAGGTGAACGAGATCATCGAGTTCCTAAATTCTAAGACCAGGGAAGAGCTGAAACTTGAAGATAGAACATAGACCATCCTTGAGGTCAAAATAGTTTTGACCAAGAGAGGATTAATGCTTCAGCTGGAAGAAAAGGTTCAGGCTATGGACCTAGGGGTACAAAGATTCTTTAGTAATATTGAGGCTCTACAGAAGAAAGGTCTTCCTGGTCTGAAGGTAATCAATTACAAATTGATGACACTCCCAGACTACAAGAAGAGACTGGCCGAGGCTAAGGATAGTTCAAAGTTTGCAGGAATTCAAGGCAGCATCACTGGCAAAGCGTTTCTAGATGCACTTCAGTGGGACATTAGTATTCAACATGAGATTCGATACATCTTCGTCACCAAACCTACCTTCGCCAAGTACACAGAAATGGACAAAGTGTATCGAAGGCTACTCAAAGTCAACGTGCCTAGTCATCTTCGATGCGAGGAACTCTGTGATCTGATTGAGTAGAAGATGAGCTGTCCCAGTCCATTCATTTGTCCAGTCATATGAGGTCGTGCAGAGGCTTCATCAACAACCCACCCAGAAATTGGCATGCAGTTACACCACATCATCAAGCAGTTCCTAGATTTATGAAATTTGTTAAGTTAGTTAGGCCAAAAATATATTTAACACGTCCTATTCATTAATGATAGGATCGTTTGTAATTTTGAGTTATAAATACTTCATCTTTCGAAGTATTGAGGGTGGTTGATCTTCACACCCTCAAGCTATCAGACTGTAATATTTTTGAAGAGATCTTCCATTAATACAAAGAGGCACTTTTACAGGATTCTCGCGTGTATTCACTAGTGATGTTTTTCTCTCTAAGTTGAATGTTATTCTCACTTTGTTATCATACTGTTTTCTAAATCTAATCTTTATAAGTAACGAATGTTGCAGGATTTATCTCATATACCATGTTTCTGACTCGAAATATTTTAGTGTTTTATCTTCTCATTTTACAATCAAGAAATTCTTAACTGCTTCTTTGTTGTAATTGTCTCTCTCATCTTTTTTGCTATTCATCATTTATGCTACTAAATAATCCGGTGATTATATTATCTCTCCCTGTGAAAGTTTTCCTTTGCGTTTTTGGTTTGGATTACATATTTTATTCAAGAAACAGACCCCATAGCCCAATGGATGTGTAGACTGTCTCAACCAACTCAAAAAATACTACGACACAAAATCGAATTATCTATTTACCTAGCCTAATATTTAAAAATTCGAAACCTATCTAAATCATATAGAGAGATCCCTCTCTTAAGTTGGAAGGGCTAGATCCCATCTTCAAAAGCGGTTGGATAAAGTTACCTTTTGTAGATTTCTTCCTTTGTCAACCTCTAGGAAATTTACAGAGTGCTAACAAAACTCATCAATATCAAGATTCTCAAGAAATCAGCAAAAGAGTCTATACACCAATACACGATTCTTGGCCCCCCCAAACCGTGAGGGGGAAATATTTTTAGAATTCAAGACAAAAAAATGCCAAAAATCATGCAATTTCACTACTTCAAATGCAAAGATGCCCCCAATCTAATATAAAGCAAGAAATCAGTTTTTTGTTTCAAAGATAGCTAAAAGCAATAACAAATCTCTATAAAACAAAGCAACCCAATTTTTTTTTCTCTTTTAACACAAACTATTCAATAAAAGAAAAAGTTCTTTCACCAAACAATTCTAAAGAAAAACAAGGCTTTGTAACTAAAAGCCACTCAAAGCAAGAGACCAAATCTTTCAAAAGAAAACAAAGCAAAGATGACTAAAAGAAATTTCAAAACTTTCAAGTAGACTGTAAACAGATCATAATCAAACCCAACAATTCACCCCAAAACCAAATCCAAGATCTGGGTAAGGAAAAACCATCAAAAATAAAAAAAATTCACAATCATCGCAGGCTGTCAGACTAACACAGTGCGAAAATCCCTGATTTCCGCAGAACAAAGAACCAATACAGTGCATAAATCTGAGGTTTTTGTAGGCTAGCTATGAGGCATGATGTGAAGATTCTGCACTGGTTAAAAAGGTAGGGTGCGGAAATCAAATATCACCGCACTGTCCCTCAAAGAAGGGTGCGAAAATCAAAGTAAAAATAAAAAAATAAAAAGTAAGAAGGTTTTTCCAGTGAACTTAAACAGTCAAAGAGTCAATTTAGATCTCCCAGTGACTCAGAAAATAGAACCTAGACAATCAAAGCAAGAGATCAAGACAAACTAGGAAAACAATCCATTCCCCAGTATGGTCACCAATTTTGTTATCAGGTTAATTGTTAAGTGCAGACACAAATCAATCCCCCTAGATTCACTACAAAACTAGAACAAAACAATATAGTACACTACTCTTTCCTTATATTTCAATTGTCAAATGAGAAATGGATCTAGAACATACCTTTTAAATATCGAATATCCGACTTTGCCAATGCAATCCAAGCTCCGTCGCGAGGCTTATGGAGAAATATATGCAAATAAACACAAGCCAATGAAGACAAGAATAACATAGTCTATTTGATATGAAACTATGTACGTGATCAAGGAATCATACAATATGGACAAATAACATTCATACAAGAAAGAAAAGTATATCTGTTTTAAAGAATGTGGAAGAAAGATACAACCAGATGCCTTGATGTTGTTAGGTTCCTTCCAACAATTCCTTGCTTCCCACACACTTCTAACCCACGGATTCTAAGACTGTAGATTTGATAGCTACTCACAATCTATCTTGACAAACAAAGCTCAAAGCCAAATATACAAGATCCAAAAAATCCAAGCTACAAAACTCAATAACAAGCCAATCTAACTTTCTCCATGAGATCTCCTCTCCTTTTATAAGATGAAGAGGGTAAGGTGAGGAGGTTAGGATGAACCCACTAAATCATGTAAGTGATTAAGATCCAAACTGTTCGGAGGCCACCTCAACATATAAGTTTCTCCTTCTAGAAGCATCGAGAAGATGCTTGTTTTTCCCTTGTACAGGAATTTCCGCACCCTAGTTATAGTGCAACCTGTGGAAATCAGGCATTTACGCACCCTAGCTATAGTGCAGCCTGCAGAAATCAGACATTTCTGCACCCTATATATAGAGCAGCCTGCGGAAATCCTCTTTAATAGGTTTTTTACAAAGGAAAATACAACTTCTTCTCTCAGGGAAAGTTCTTCTCCCTTCTTTCTTGAGGAATTCAGGCCACTGACCCCTCTGAAGGCAACATATAGGTTTACATCATTAACGGTCACAGGGATGACAAAAATAATGTGTAACAACCATTGTCTCTAAAGGAAACATTGCCTTCATTCTTCTTCAGCGTGAGAAACATTGTTTTGTCTCATGTCATGTGAATAGAGCACCCATTGTCAATGACACACTTATCCTTATTATTTTTTCACGAAATGAAGCTTGAACGAACATGGATTTTTCTTTCTTTTGTTCCATTCATTCCTAATTTATTTTCATGATTGTTGGGGCTTCCTCTTTCTCATATATTCTGAAATAAATTATGTAGAATTTTTCTATGTCAAGCCAAGAGTGGACACAATTCATAACTCCATGGGGATGATTATTCCATTAGCATGAAGCTCAATAAATACAAAAATATGTAACCATTGGTCTTCTCCAATGTATGAATCTTCTTATCACCTATGACACTTCATATGTACATTACTATTACAAGTAACACAATCACAAAGGATTGCATGTCAAACATCGCCCCCCTATTGGCACAGGGGCAGACCCAGGGTTCAACACTCAAGAGTGCACCAACAAAACCCTAACTACCGGCCCTTTCGGCAACACCTGCGAAGCAGATGAAGTCTCACCCGAGGTAGAGGCAAGGGTGGTTGTAGGAATCAGATGTATGCAACCTTAGCTGAGACACGGATATGTGATTACAACACCTTTACAAAGAACTTAACAATTACCGTTCATCAATATTTAACTAGTATCTACTCTGAAGTAAAAACCCTAATCACAAAGCATCACAATATTCACATAGATCCAATATATTCAAGCACTAAGCACATCAACATAGATTAGATCTAGCATTCATTCACATTATTCAACACTAATCTATCATATTAGATTCTTCTAAGCATATATAAGTGCAATAAGCATTTAATAACATAAACAAGAGAACAACCATAGAGTACAAAGCAACCACAATACAGGATATATGTGGTTCACCCCCAGCTTGGGGCTATTTCCACCAACTCTTCTTCTT
Organism: Picea sitchensis; assembly: GCA_010110895.2. Taxonomy (NCBI): domain Eukaryota; kingdom Viridiplantae; phylum Streptophyta; class Pinopsida; order Pinales; family Pinaceae; genus Picea; species Picea sitchensis. The sequence continues at coordinate 9,881 of SNQJ01S0000803.1, read as the reverse complement.
ATTTATTATCTTTTGTCAATCTTCTACATGCACAAATCCACAAGATCCTACTCCGCATAGGAGAAGAGATCCGCACACACCTCTCTAGATCCTCCTTCCCCGATTTAGGTTACAACACAAAGCTTCTACTCAATCTCTTACAGTCACTTGCACTTAGCCTTGCAAGTCTCACACAACATACACAGAGCATATACAACTATCACTTGCACTGAGACCATCATCACATAGATGCTTATATCGTCTCATACACGCCACTTCTTACATTGCCTAGACATCTATTTATACATTACAAAAAAGGCCTAAACATGGGTAAACCCATGGGTTGACATTCCCATACCCGTTACATAGCCCAAAACCCAAAAATCCCTAAAAAGGGGTCGAGATCCTGTGATCTCTGCTTTGACTTGCGCTCTGCCTTCAACAACCTATTGAAGTCCCAAAAGTAGGTCAAACATGACCAAGGATCCTCAAAACTTGGTCAAGGGCCAACAGGCCCCCAACACTCACCTATGACTCGTCCCGAGTCACTCTGATCTGGGTAGTTCTACCTCAAAAGCCTCGATCTTGTCTCGAGCTGCTTCTGCCTTTTGCTGCACCAAGGCCTCCTTCTTGACGAACTCTTGGATAAATTTTTCGTTGACAGGTCCCTCCAAACATTGTTCAGCTGCAATGATGACTTGCTCTAGTTTTGCTCCTCGGCCTTCAATCTTCGCAAACAGTTGGCAAACCTCATCCTGTATTGGTTGGAGCCTTTGATTCACTTCCATGACTTTGCTTTGAATGGTGTGGACCTGTTGATGGGTGTTATATATGCACTAAAAACACAGTAAAAACCCTCAATTAAATTGACAACCCTGGGTAAGTAAACTTAGAGTTGCAACAAAATATATGCCAAAGGTAGAAGGGCTGGTAGGAGTATAGTCTAACTAATGAATGCACATATATAAGGCTAATATAATCAAGCAAAACTATCTAATGAAAAAACCCTACTAAGCAAAATGAAACTAGGTAACCTAAGTACTTTTGGGCCAAGGGTCGATGGATAGTTCCTATGAAAGCAAGTAAAAACTCTATGTAAAGCAAACTAGTTTAACAATAAGAAAAAGAAAACTACTAAGCATAATAAGAAAATGACAAAAGCAAACTATTTTAACTTGCCAACCTACATTCAATGAGCAACTATCCTATGAAAGCAAATAAATAAGCAAAGACACCTAACTAACCTACTAAAGAAAATAGATAAGTAAGCAAAAGCAACTATCTAACCTACTAAAGCAAATAAGCAAGCAAGAAAAAACAACTATCTAACCTATTAAAGCAAATAGCCAAGCAAGCAAAGACACCTAACTAACCTACTAAAGCAAAATACAAGTAAGCAAAGGCAACTAACTACTGCAAGTAATCAAAGTAAAACTTCTCATTGAACAACTATCTAGCCTAAGAGGCAAGTGGACTAAATGCTTAATGCAAAACGATTTCTAATGCGTGAAAGGAAATCTAAGAGGCAACTGGACGAAATGCTCAATGCAATGCATGAAAGGAAATCTATTCTATTGAAAGCAAGAAATATTAACAACTAATTCTTAATCTATGATAAGCAAACTACTATCTAATCTATCAAAGCAACGTCTATCTACCCTACAACAACAATAAAACTATTTCCTAAGCTATGAAAGAAAGAAACTATCTATTCTCATCTATGAAAGCAGGAAACTATTCTTTAACCTATGACAATTCAAATATAATGCTGCTGGTTGTGTGAATGTCTTCGGTGTCGGATAATATCTCGATGGCACTTGACAACAAAGAACAATTCCAATGGTATAAGGTCAATACTAATCTCAATGGAAAAATGAAAGGTGTGGAGTAAAGAATCCAATGAAAACTTAGCCATGACAAAACTAATGATAAACACCTTGCATATTCATGTATAAACCATCAACAACATAACGAGGTCATCATTATTTAACTAAGAAATTTAATTGCATTTTAATTCTAGGAAAGGAAATTGTGTAAAACAAAACTATGCTATGTCTACTCTAACCATTCAAACTGTAATAAATAAATAATTAAAAACAAAAATTAAACTATGAAAGTAAATGAACAATCTACATTAACCAACAACTAATTAAATGAAATCTGATATAAAACTGAAGTAAACAAGCTATAATCAAATACTGAAATTAACTCTATCCATCCATCAATCCTTGTCAAAAGAAAATCCAAATTAAAAACTTTGTTCTATCTAATTAAAAATATGTTTTACACTTAACTGTAAAATCATAAAAGAAAGCATAATCTAACTGCATATGGGGTTAGTATTAAGAGAGAGAGACTTGCAAGTCTTTTCCTAGTCTATAAAATCAATGCATGCTAATATGTATCAATATCTAACCTGCAAAACAATTAAAACAATTAAGCTACAACAAACTAGTTAGCATAATAAAAACATACATGTATAGGAAAATAAAAAGAGTAATTAAATTAAGAATTGCATAAATAAACATGAAGATAGTTACCAGACTGCTGGTGGGGCCCCCAGCAAGTCGTGGTAACTCTCTAAAAGCACATCACAAACTCAACAGGTTGAATTCACCATAAAAATCCAAAAACGCAGTTCTGGCATAATTCTGGCAATGTAAAAACTCAAAACAGAGTAAAATCATTTTTCTGATAATTCTAATGCTTATGCTACTTGGTTAACTATCATCTGACTATACTAGTGGTATTTATAAGCTTACAGACCAAGTGGTCGACCACAGGAGGGTCGAACCACTTCTAATTTCGGCAAAATACAATAAATGATGCCCTAACTGAAAAAACATAGCAAGCCAATAATCGCCCTCTTTGGACAACTGAAACTGACTTGCCTGGAGTTCAGTAGCTGGAGGGGGTGATCATGAAAAAAACCCATGTTCCCGATTCGCCCAACACTAGCCTCCAATGCCATAACCGCCAACTCGCCTTCCATTTCTGTGCAATACGGAGTGTTGGACAGAGTGTCGGATCGAGTGCCAGAACGAGTGTCGGATCAAGTGCCAGATCAAGTGATGGAAGTAGAAACATAGTGCGTTTTTTCCCTGTAACACAAAAAAACGTGAATTATATTTTAGAAATCATAAAACATGACGAATTATACTTGATTCAATCATTAAACATGAATTACACGTACCTTATGGCGATCATACCATTTTACCATGAAATTATTCAAAAATCTCCTTTAAAAGATGAAAAACGCATATGTACATGTGGCAAAAATGTGTAATAACCGTCATGAAAGTGATCATATCTCGGGCCCAACATTACCCCCACACTTACGATTTTGCATGTCCCACTACAAACAAAAAGAAGTTACCCCTCGTGACTAGGCTTGCTGAGGAGGATCAGGTTTGGAAGCCTCTCCTTCTTGTTGTGTACACTTAGCCTTGTGCCTCTTGTGTTGCTTTAATTGTGCTCTGAGGCTGCAGTTAGATTTATTCATTTCATCAACCAACCGCTGAAGGGAGTTGACCTTTGCGTGAAGGACTGCATTGTCATGATGAAGGTGTACATCTACTATCTTCCTCTCTTCCGACTCTTGGAGAAGTTGATGGTTTTATTTTTGCAGCTTCTCTATGGTTGGGGCATAATCAATGATCTTTGAGGAAGGCTTAGATCCTTTGAGGGATGTGGACAATATATCAGTTTTAGGATCTAAAATGGGCATGGGTGAAGTAGGAGTGATGGGAGATCGGTAAGGTGAGGTAGGTTCTGATTTTGTTTTCCTTAGTGGCTCTAATCCATCCGCAAAGACTTCTCTAGGTTTCTTATGAGGGCTCTCAAGGTCGAAGGACCCTTGGATGGGATCCAAAGCAAGTGGAAGTTTTGCATAAGGCTTGGTTCTTGTGTTTTGGGTACTCTTCCGAAAAGGTCCCTTACCAAATCGATTGGCTCCCCTCTTATTTGCAGGAATGATAGGAAAGTCTTGTTGCATTACTTCTTGAAGATTTTTAGGTGTAGGATCAAGAGAGAGTGAAGGCATTGGGGGGTCAACAAGAGAGAGTGAAGGCATTGGGGGGCTTCTTTTGGTCTTTTCTTTTGGTATTTTTATCTGTTGAAGAAGTAGGGATATCAACAAGCTTTTGGTATTGTTCCGGCAAATAGAGGGTTTGTGCAAGGGAGTTTGGGGTTCTTGGAGAGCGAATCTTGGATGAAGAGATAGTTTTTAGGCTAAGTGGCTTTTTTCTGGTCTTAACTATCAAGTGAGGGTTTGAGAATTGGTAGATAAAGGCATCCCAATTTTTCCGCTGTTTCTCTAACTCGGCTAGAACAAGAATCTTGATCAAGCCATGGTGGAAGAGAATATTGTGGGGATTAGTCACATTTTTCCTCACTTGAGAGGACATCTCCTCCAAACTTTTGAGAAAATAGAAGGGGAAGTTCAAGGGTTTGTTGAACATAAAATGAGCCAGCGATCTAAAATGACAAGCTTTGAAAGTAGAGTGTCTACCTTCACATGTAATTAACCTTGTGATGATGATGGGGGGATTGACCAAATCTTCTTTTATCCACTCCTTAGTATACCCTTTTTCTCTTGAAATGCTCTCGAATTCAGGCTTAAACACCCTGTTGTAACTTGAGTGTGGAAATTAGTGGTTTTTGAACCATTTATCTCCCATTCTTGGGAGATTTGTTGCAGTAGCAATGCACTCTTTCGAAAATTCAAAGGTAAGAGACCCTACATGTGTTGTCTTACCATAGAAACCAACTATAAATTTCATAGAGAGGCCGTCATCGTGGCCCTGCAAGCTAGACAGAAATGGCCCCCAGCCAGTGTGCAAAAACACTTCCCTACACTGTGCAAATTCAAGAATGGAAAATAAGTTTGCATAGGAGGAGGGTTTGTATCTCCTGGGCATTTTGACAGAGGTGGAATTCACCAAGCAAGGAAGAAATCGAGCCAAGAAATGACATGGATTTAGCATAGGCCGAATGCGTTTTGAACAGAGGATGAGGTGGCAGAGGTTGGGCATGATTTCTTAACGTGAAGGAGAGCAAATGGCAAGGGAAAATGAGATAATAGAGTGCCCAACCTGATTTTGGATGAACTTAAGGTGGAATACGTTGCACACATGTGCGTGTGAGCTGCCATGTGTGGGAAATTTGAATTTGAAGGCTCGATTTTTGGGCAATGTAATGGTGCGTATTTAGATCAATGTCCAAGTCTTTTGACTTGGACATTTGATCATAAACATATGAAGCATCTCTAATCAATGTCTGCAGCCAATTTAATTGAATGCAATTGATTTCCAGTTACCTGGAATCTAGGACCGTTACTAGTATTCAATTCAATGACACTTCATTCAACACTTCAAACGACATCTCATTCGACACCTCATACGGTACTTCATCCGGTACTTCTATGTTAAGTGCATTTTCACCTCTTATAATGGATAGCCTGCAAATTTGAAGTGTTTTTGACAATCACAGTAGTTAATGAGTAGAGGAAAGATGCTCCATGCTTACTCAATCTTCTTGTAGATGACATATAATGTCAAAAACCTACAATGAAGGGGTTATAGAAAGCATAAAAATGTATTGTCAAACCTACAATATGCAGCTTGTAATGAAATGATAAACATATAATGAGTGGTCTGTTAAGTATGTGTTCAGTAATTTATAGCACATGAAAGTTAAGCATTTCAAAAATAACATGACTATCACTGTAATAACCTGTATCATAAAAATAATACATAAATTCTTGTAAAGATCTACTTCTCTAGGCAATGATCATTTGTCATCTCATGAACCCCTCCCCCAAACCTAAGTATTGTGACACCTCACAATCAAAGTATAGGAAACTAGTCAGTATCCCCCAATAGCCGAAGATTTATAGTATGTCAAGTGTAAAGATAAAATTTCACAACTTGGTCTGACGAGACAGTTAGAAGATGGCCCCACCTATAGGATAAGAGATCCTATATATAGATAAGAAGAGGTAGGCAAGAGAGTTTAAAGATAGTCTTAGAGTTATTTCCCAATGGCAAGTTTACGAGATTCATTAACCTTAGCTTAACCACACATACTCCATGTCAGCTTTGTCTGCAAGTAATGCTGTACATCAGGACAAGTTTAATTTTATGATTTATTTTTGTCAGATTACCATCCTCGCTAGGTAGGATGCCCCGTTGCCAGCAAGCCTGTTCAGTACTCCGACGGGTTTACCTAGTCATACCACAGGCTGATACCTACTGCCAGTAGACCTATTCAGTATCTCGATGGGTTATCCTCTTAAACCCTCAGAGACTGGCCCTCAATCCTTTAAGATTTGAGTATAAGATTGCTTATGCAAGAAGATGGGGGAATAACTCTGAAAACGACTTTTTCTTTCTTTTTTCAATTGGGATGGTATTTATGTTAGAGGATGACTTTCCGTTATATTTCTTAGCGATCATCTTGATGTAAGGGGTACTTAAGCAGACGTGGCCTATCTAAAGATATGATATACTCAAGCTATTTAGTGTGTAGTGGATGGCACCATTGAGAAAGAACAAAAAGACATCTCTAGGCTCAACTTACTTTCTTCCTTGTAGTTATTGTGATGTTTCCATGACTAACTGCTAATAATAATTCCTTGTTACTCTTTGATAAAGACACTTGACTCACTTACTCAGGTTTCTTGGAAAAACCGTACGAGAGACCTCTAGGATTGATAGTTATGGTATCACTTCCTTATACAGTGGTGAAGAGATTCAAGAGCAACTGCTTTAGAATGCCTTAAAAAAATGAGAATGTTTGCAAAAATATGGCTAACTACAGTAAGTCAATATTCATTTGATGCTTTAGCAGACACAAAATTCAAGTATAACAATTTTTTGAAGAAGAATCCTTGAAACTGTGTACTCCTGGTGAAATAAATACTTACAGAAATATCTAGAATTTCCTTATTAACAAAATTCAAAAACTATTTACATATATACAGTAGGAAATTAAATTGTTTTTTCAAGAACAAGGGGGGAGTTCCCCATCTACTAAGGCCAATGCCTTGTCAGTTGTCATGACATGTAAAAAATCTTCTCTGGAAATGGGCTTATGATAAAATTTAAGTCGGTGTCCATTTACAACAAAGGAGACTTGTCCATCGTCAATTGTTTTAATTTTTATAGCTCCATTGTCATATACATTGTCTACTTCGTAAGGGCCCAACCAACGGGTGGTAAGTTTGCCTTTGAAGGTTTTGAATCGAGAATCAAACAATAGAGCCCAATCACTAGGTTGGAAGTGTTTATTCTTAATAAACTTGTCATGCCACTTTCTCCTTTGGTTCTGGACTAATATTGTCCGTTGGATGGCATCTTGTCTGATTTCATCCTACTCATTTAGTGGTAGGGATCGTTGCTTTTGAGCCTCATCCAGGTTCAATCCTAATTCTGCAGCAATACGTAAGGTCCTTACCTAGAATTCTATAGGTAAAAGTACTTGTTTCCCGTACACTAGCTCATAAGGGGTATGTCCAGTCGTATTTCTCCAGGTAGTCCGGTATGCCCACAAAGCCTCTGGGAGCCTATCAACCCAATCCCAGTGATGTAAATGAACAATCTTGGTCAATATGGCTTCTAGAACTTTGTTTGTGGATTCTACCTATCCATTGGCTTGTGGGTGGTATGGAGAATATTTACGGTGTTTAATCCTATATTTCTCTGGTAGCTCTTTCATCATCTTGGAAGTAAATTGAGTGCCTTGGTCGGTAACAATTTCACGTGGGACACTGAAGCGGGTAAAGATGTCTTCGTAGATAAATTCGACAATAGAATTCTCTATGGCTTTGAATAGGGATTTTGCCTCTACCCATTTGGTGACATAGTCCATACAAACCAAAATACAGTTCTTCCTATAGGACATGGGTGAAATTGGTCCTACAAAGTTGAGGGCCCATTTTTCGAAGGGTTCTATCATAACTTGGGCCTGCAAAGGCATTTCGTCAGATGACATAGGTCTTCCTATCCTTTGGCAACTATCACAACTTCTCACATACTTGGAAGCATCTTTGAAAATGTTAGGCCAATAGTAACCTGGATGTAATACCTTATATGTTGTACGTTTGTCAGGGAAATGGCCACCACATGGTCCATCATGAAAACTTCGTAGTATATGAAGTACCTCAGCTTCTCGGACACATATACAAATAATCAAATCAAGACCTGTGTGAAAAATATCATGACCAACCCAAGAGTAATTAGCACTCTGTGTAATAATTTTTCTCTTTTCATGAGGTGAAAAATGAGACGGTAACTTCCTAGTAGCTAGATAATTTTCCATATCTGCAAACCATGGGGTAATGACATAAAGGGAAAAAAGATGCTCATCTGGGAAACTATCATATACAGGGATATAATCATCCTCATTTTTTATTTGGGAAAGAAAGTCAGCTACTGCATTATCTTTCCTAGGTCGGTCAAGCACAATAATATTAAATTCTTGCAATAACAAGAGCCACCTAGTCACTCGGCCATTAGTTATATGTTTTTTCATGGGGAACCTAATGGAATAATGATCGGTATGTACAAATACTTCATAACCTATAATGTAATGACAAAACTTGTTAATAGCATGAACAACTACCAAGAACTCTTTCTCAGTGACTGTGTAGTTCAACTCGACAAGGGACAAGTTCTTGCTTACAAAATAAATGGCATAGGACTGTTGGTCTTCTTTCTTCCCTAATACGCCTCCTATTGTGGTGTTGGAGGTATCAGTGGATATATGAAATGGGAGAGTCCAATTAGGTCCTCTAAGAACTGGTTCCACAGATAGCTTAACTTTGAGGGTTTCGAAGGCAGTTTGACACTGCACAATCCAAACAAAATCAACATCCTTTATCAATAATCCAAACATAGGTGAAACAATCTTTGTAAAATTTTCAATAAACCGCTGGTAATATCCGACATGTCCAAGAAAGGTTCTCACCTCTTTCTAAGTCTTGTGGGGTGGAAGTTTGACAATGACCTCAATCTTTGCAGGATCGACTTTTATCCCTTCAGATGAAACATGTTTTCCTAGAACCACTCCTTTAGTTAACAACATTTTGCATTTTTCATGGCTCAGAGATAGGTTCATTTCCTGACATCTGATGAGGACTTTTTCTAAGTTGTCTAAGGCTTCCTAGTAAGTGTTTCCATAGACTGTGAATTCATCCATGTAGACCTCCACACAATCATGAATAAGATAAGAAAATATCCCTAGTACTGCTCGTTGAAATGTGGCAGGAGCATTACGCAATCCGAATGGTAAGACCCTATAGGCATAGGTTCCCCAAGGACAGGTAAATGTAGTCTTGTCCTGGTCCTTGGGTGCTATAAGAATCTGGTTGTACCCACTGTACCCATCTAGAAAGGAGAAATACTTCTTTCAGAACAAGGTATCTAAAACCCGGTCAATGAAAGAGAGAGGAAAGTAGTCTTTTAGAGTGGCCTTGTTGAGTTCTCGAAAGTCAACACAAATTATCCATTTCCCAGTCACTTTCTTTGGAACCACTGTTGATTAAGGTTGGTTGTCATTGATGTCAGCCCTTGAAGAAAGCCCCGTAGCACAAAGGATTAGGTAATGGACCCAATATTGTTTGATGTAATGATGACTCATTATTTTTTTTTCATGGTTGATAAGAAGTAAATATTGATGAACTCCAAAGTGGTCCCCTTATGGTGAAAGCCCTCACAGGAAGACGTTTTGTGGAGTAAGAGAACCCATGCTTAATTGTGAAATAATGAGATGAAGGAAAGTGAATTTGTCAGGGAAAATATCCTATATGGATAGTGCTTGTCATGTCATTTTCGGTGGTATGTGGAACGTCACATAATTCCTCACGGTTAGAGAGTTATGGCCATGAGAAGTTGGAGACCCCA
>SNQJ01S0000802.1:302039-316075 GCA_010110895.2 Picea sitchensis | reverse complement strand
GTGAAGGAAATCATATATTTGTATGTGCAACAAAAACAATAGTTCCAAGTGAAGAGTTGTTGGTCGATTACAACTTAAATCGAATAGATGGAGGGGGTGCGACTATGGGGGTAAATATATTACATACCATTCAAATAAACCTTTGATCAATCATTGTTATAATTTATCACTGCGATATTTCAATTTTTTACTGCATATATTTCATTTTTCATTATTTATTTTCTGATATTACTGCAATATTTCAATTTTTTACTGCATATATTTCATTTTTCATTATTTATTTTCTGATATCACTGCAATATTTCATTTTTAATGTTACAATTACTTTCATAAATTTTTGTTGATTAATTTATTGTGTCAACATCTATCCAGGGTGACCATGGAAAATCACATGCTACATATGTCCAACATGACCGTGGAAAGGCACCCGCTGTGCCTCAGCAGGTAAATGTTAAATATAGTAATAACTTATGACTACAACAACTAAATTTCTGAAATTTCATTATTTATTTTATGATATTACTGCAATATTTCATTTTTTTAATGTTATAGGTGTGTTGGCCCTCGACCAAGTTTTGGAGAACCTTGGTTGTGTTTGACCATTTTTGGGACTTTGACAAGCTGGTCGAAGACGAAGCACCCAGGTGAAACCGAGATCGCAGGATCTCGCCCCCTTTTATAGGCTTTTTGGGTTTAGGGCTTATGTAATAGGTATGGGATGTCGGCCCATGGGTTTACCCATGCTTAGGCCTTATTTGTAAATGTATAAATAAGTATCTAGGCCATGTAAGAAGAAGTTCGATCAAATCTAAGTTGGCTTTGTGCAATATATGTAAAGGTTTCTAAGTGTGATTAGTTGTAAAGGCTCTGTGCATACTATGTGTTGAGAACTTGCAGAGCTAAGTGCAAGTGATTGTAAGAAGGCTCTATTCTGTGTTGAACTCAGGGAATAAGGATCCGGTGAAGTGCACACATATATCCTATCCTATGTGGAGTTGGTTTTGTGGCTCTGTGCATGTAAGAATATTTAAAGAAGATAATAAAGAAGACGAAGATTTGGTGGATGTAGCCCCACGCTGAGGGTGAACCACGTATATCCTGTGTTGTGATTGCTTTGTGCTATTGATGTGATTTATGCTTAGTGATGAATCTTTATGTATATTAGATGCATCTGATGTAGTATCTTAGTGCTTAATAACATGAATGAATGCTATATCTATTTGATGCTAGGTGATAAATGGTTAGATAAGCTTAGATACTGTTGAATACTTCATTGTTATGTAATTAGGGTTTGAATATGCGATGTGAATAAGGGTCAAAGACTAATGAATGTTGATTTCTAAGTGCTTTGTTAATTATTGTGATCATAGATCTGTGTCCCAGCTAGGTTGTAGACACTTGATTCCTACAACCCCCCTGCCTCTACCTCGGGTGAGAATTCATCTGCTTCGCAGGTGTTGTCAAAAGGGCTGATAATTAGGTTTTTTTTGGTGCATTGTTGAAGCATTGAACCCCGGGTCTACCCCTATGCCAAGAAATGGTTCTGTTGCCGGGACCTGAAACTGTGATTGCTGGGAACTGAGGAAAAGAGAAAGCTATGTGTGTAGATCTGTTGTTGTAGTGCACAATACTCTACTTGACTTGTAAAGATTTGTGCTAAGAAGAGAAGTCTAATCTAAAGAAAAGAGGTAAGATCTAAAATCTTTGTTCTCTGATAAAGGTAAGATAAGTGGAAATTTTTGTTTCGAAAGAATGGATCTAGGTATGTTTGATAGATTTCTTCCTAGTCTGAAAACTAGGGTATGAATCGAAGAAAGAAGATATGATATGAATAGATCTGATATAAATAATGAAAGATATGTTATTCCTATGCATAGAAATAATTTTTGGACTAACAAGTGGATGCAGGATCCTAGAAAGAATTTTTTGCAGGTCCATCACTGTGATCCCATTGCACAGTACAAGAAAGTTTGGGGATCGTTTAAGAGAAAGAGAGGATTGACATTATGTTATAATTGCAGAAGACCGAGACATATTGATAAGGAGTTCCCTGGTAGAGGTCCTATTTTCCTTTGTTGTAAAGCTACTGGACATGGATTTTTAGATTTCCCTAGAATGATTGCTAAAGTTGAGAAGATGAACATGAAACAAGAAAACCACAAGGAAGGTCAAGAGACTACGAATATGCTAAAGAACCAAAAAGAATCTGAGGCTATATTATTGCAGATGAAAGAAACATTGAATGATCACAGAGACATCATTTTATCAAAGATCTTAAAAGAGAAAGAGTACATAGAAACAAGACTAGGAGACTTTGACATAGATTGTGTATTGGATGCAAAAACATTGGTTAATATCATGACGGAAAGTACTTGGAAAAGTTTAGGAAAGCCTGTTATGATTCCTTCATTGGGAGGAATAGGATTGTTTAAAGGAAAACCGATAACCCTATGTGGAAGACTTACTCATGTTCCTATGAGTGCTCATGGAACATCGACAGAAGAAGAATTTGAGGTCATTAAGTTTGTTGAGAACAACACTCCTTTTGCACTTTTGTTAGGAAGGACTTGGATTGAGAGAGATCATATCCGAAGGAAAGAAGAAGAGGAAGATATAGACCATAAAAAGAAAGAATTAAGAGATTTCATGGCTAGGAGAATAACGTGCTTACTAGAAAAACATGAGAACAAGTCGAAGAAACTAAGGGCCAGAGACCTGACTGTCAAAGTTGAAAGAATGCAAGAAGGCTTAAAGAACTTATCCATGCAGAAGAGAAGAGCACCTACTCCAGAAACATTAAGAGAAAAAGTATTACCCTCGAACCCTGTGAAATACCCTCAGCAACATGAAGTTACTATGCTAAGAAAAGATAAGAAAAAGAATTGAAAGAGGAATCCATAGACATGGATCACCGGAAAGAAAGCAAGAAAGTTCAGTAAGAAGAAAGCAAAGCTAGAAAAATTGCAGGAGGTCCCAGAGAGGACTTTGCAAAAGGAATCCTTGCAGAACTTGAACCTCACTGGAATACCATAACAACATAGACTGGCACTTCACCATGACAAAGAAATATTCCCGTTGGAGGCATCCTGACCATTAGAACGACGCTCCAGAACAACTAGAAACGTAGTTATTGCGAGAAAAATCTCCATTGGACCGTTGGGACCGCGCCATAATGGATGGAATTGTATTGATTGAGGCATTCCTTCTCGTTGGAGGAATCTGTTACAATGTTTTCTATTTAACCCGTCGAATGTTGCACCGAGGACACTTTTGCAAATTGTGATTATCCAAGACCACAGAGAACTAATTGCTTTCAGGCAGTTCTTATTAAGACCTCGCCACTCGTTCTACTTACCTTAAGTGTTTTTCCACCTATCTGAGACATTTGATCACGAGCGTGCATGTCGAGCGACCTTAGCGCAGTAGAGAAACCCGTCGAAGATATTTTGATTGACCTCATGGCTGAGAAGGTCATGTCCACAGGAGCACATGCCTCATCAACGAGAGGATTGCAAGCCTCCCCATTGACTACACATCGATCTGAGCCATCCCAAACTAGGACAGAAAATAGAGCAAGCATCGCGATGACTTGGAGAATGCAAAGCTCATCCTGTCGGTCCTGCCCAACTATATCCTGCATATAGCTTGCGTGGTTAGTTGTGACAATGTCCTGAGCGACTTCGACTATACATTGATCTGCGTACCTCTTGAAGGGGATACGTGCAGTTGGACTACAATTGGGACATATTATGACGTTAAAGATCAGTGATTTCAACTTGGGAGACTGTAAGAATTATGGAATGCTCGCACCACATAAGTACTTGACAAAGAAAATGAGGAATAAGTTGAAGATAATCCCCCAACCATGGACCATGGACATCGCAAGATCAAAAATCATTAATGTGATGAAGATAAGATAGTTCAGAAGACATCAGAATGTTAACGTGTGTGTTAAAATCCTCCCTTTGTGCTACCATGGAAATTACCTGTGGTTGGATAGGCACATCACTGTAGATCCAACGTTGATCCACTGGATCATTGGATTGAGCATGCAAGGACTTGAACCTCAGGTCTTTTACCCATGGAAGGCTGCAGATCACGCACTGGCACAGTGAATAAAGGACACCTATGAAGATGTAGAGAATGGGAAGCAGGGCTACAAGGTAGCCTCCATCCGAAATGGCGCAGTGCACCTAGCTTGCCAGTTTATCGCTTGTAATCTCATCAAGAAGAACAGATCGACGCAGTTCACGGGGCTTGTCATCGACCTCGCATAAAAGTGCATCAAAGGGATGTAGATGAACTGGGAGATCTACCTTGTCAACCAGTTGGAGAAAGATTGTCGTGAAGCACAAGACCAGGGCTACGAGTTTCACTTTAGTTGGTTGTTCATTCTCGTTGCCTTGATTTCTTGGGAGATGTCGGAGGGATAAACCTTCCCTGAAGTTGATCCATCTAAACCACTGGCCGTGAGGTTCACCAGCCTCTGGTATTCGAGCGACATGGTGAAGCTATGGCAGTCCAATGCAGTGTTCCACACCTACTACTTGCAGCTGAAGAGGGCCATTGAATCCTTCCCTTGCACGATGTCGAATACACTTCATAGGTTAAGGCCAATAAATAAGTTTTGCGCAGACATATACTTCATTTACATCACTGCACGCAGAGACGAACACAAGGAAGAGATCCATTCCTATTACAAACTCACCGAGGAAGATATGGAGGAAATAACCAAGGAATGGTCTGCGGAATTCCTTGTACCAGTCAAACATACATAAATATCCTACCCTGACCTCATCAAAATTCCTGTAGTCACATGCTAAGAGTATGATGGACTAGGTAGTAGTAATAATAAGAAGAAGGAAGAAGTATAGGAAATGCATAGCGCATCAAAGGAGACTTCACCAGATTCACCTGAAGGGGGAGGAGGTGACGAAGTAGACAAATAAGAGCATGAGGAATAAGATAAGTAGGAACAAGGCAAAGTAACACCACCTAAATATCCCCTTACGGAGACAGATACATCCAAGAAAAGAAAGGTTTCTTTAAATAAACCCTCAACACAGAAGAATTCATGCGCCAATAATCCCCACTTACAGACTATATCAGATACTTATACCTCATCATCGCAGTTGTATCAGATACTTATGAGGACATTTTGCAGCGAAGCAAAGACAAACATGAGACAATGTATGACATGATCGGGGAAGAGCTCAAAGGGGTACAATAGGCTCTTTATTCAAGCCGCACATTGTCTACTATGTCATTTTCATCAAGGGGCATATAAGAAGGAGATGAGCCTGCCCAGCTATGTAGAATAACATATGAAACAGAGGCTCTCCTTCATCGAGTCTAGGAAGAAAAAGAGAAAGACATAGAGGCTATGAAGCAAGAAAAGGAGGAATCCCTAGAGAAACATCGGGTTGCACATCAAGAAAAAGACGACCTACATGCAAAGTTTGCAGAGGACAGAGAGAAGCTCTAGAAAGAAAAATAATAGTTGCTCGCAGGGAAGATTAGAGTTAAAGAAGTCGTCACTAGAGAAATTCTCTTTGCGCTGGGCTTGACACAGACAGAAGAGGAAACAACTGAGATCCAAGTGGGAAAGCTTGTTGAATCCATTCAACAGCTCCAAGCAAGAGTAACAGAATTGGAACTGCAAGCAGTGACGAGCACTCTGCAGTAAGTGCAATATCAGAGGGAAGAAACTGCCCGGAGCGTAGTCGAAAGAATCAATGCATTGGCCTTAGAATGTAAGCAACTCAACAATCAAAGTGCGTAGACCTATGAGCGCTTTGCAGAGGACCCAAAACTAAGGACATTAGAGTCACAGCTCCAAGAAGCCTAGAAATAAGCAGCGACAGTAATGGCACAGTTGAATCTACTGTTAGTGGTCAAGAAGATGAAAAGGTCACAAGAACAATGTACAGTTCAGAAGCAGGTCCATGCCATCTAGAGTAAAGTCATGGAAGTGACCCAGAGACTTCAACTGGTACAGGACAAAGCATGCACACTTTTTGAGGAGATCGAAGGACAAGGCGCACAGCTAGAACAAATGGTCACTACAGTGGAACAACTCTTGGAAGGACTTGTCACTGATAAAATAATTCAGGAGCTCACCGAGTAGGAGGCTCTGGCGAAGCAGCAAGTCGAGGGAGATCGAGCCAAGATTGAGGCCTTCGAAGCAGAATTTCCCAGATCAGAGTGAATCAGGACGAGTCACATGTGAGTGTTGGGGGCCTGTTGGCCCTTGACCAAGTTTTGGAGAACCTTGGTCGTGTTTGACCATTTTTGGGACTTTGACAAGCTGGTCAAAGATGGAGTGCCCAGGCGAAGCGGAGATCACGAGATCTCACCCCCTTTTACGAGAGTTTTGGGTTTAGGGCTTATGTAACAGGTATGGGATGTCGGCCCATGGGTTTACCCATGCTTAGGCCTCATTTGTAAATGTATAAATAAGTAGCTAAGCCATGTAAGAAGAAGTTCTATCAGATCTAAGTTGGCTTTGTGCAAGATATGTAAAGGTTTCTAAGTGTGATTAGTTGTAAAGGCTTTGTGCATACTATGTGTTGAGAACTTGCAGAGCTAAGTGCAATTTATTGTAAGAAGGCTCTGTGTTGTGCCGAACTCGGGGAAGGAGGATCTGGTGAAGTGTGCACAGATATCCTATCCTATGCGAAGTTGGTTTTTTGGCTCTGTTCATGTAAGCATATTGACAGAAGATAATAAAGAAGATGAAGAGTTGGTGGACATAGCCCCACGCTGGGGGTGAACCACATATATCCTGTGTTGTGATTGCTTTGTGTTTTTGATGTGATTTATGCTTAGTGTTGAATATTTATGTATATTAGATGCATATGATATAGTAGATTAGTTCTTAATAACATGAATGAATGCTATATCTATTTGATGCTAGGTGCTAAATGGTTAGATAAGCTTAGATCATGTTGAATACTACGTTGTTATGTAATTAGGGTTTGAATCTGCGATGTGAATAAGGGTCAAAGACTAATAAATGTTGATTGCTAAGTGCTCTGTTAAGTATTGTGATCACATATCTGTGTCCTAGCTAGGTTGTAGACACTTGAGTCCTACAACCCCCCCTTCCTCTACCTCGAGTGAGACTTCATCTGCTTCACAGGTGTTTCTGAAAGGGTCGATAGTTAGGGTTTTGTTGGTGCGTTGTTGAAGCGTTGAACCTCAGGTCTGCCCTTGTGCCAACAAGGTGAATTTCATAACTTTTTTTGATTGATTTATTGTGTCAACATTTGTCCAGGGTGATCGTGGAAAATCACACGCTACATCTGTCCAAGGTGACTATGGAAAGGCACCTGTTGTGCCTCAACAGGTAAATGTTAAATATAGTAACAACTTATGACTACAATAACTAAATTTCTCAAATGTTAAAGTTCATCTCATTAATTTTATTAATTAATGTATTGTGGCATGGTCATCGTGGGAAGTCACCCACTCGTAGTAGAAATAGAGCAGGATGATCGTGGGAAGTCACTGACCACACAACAACATCAGGTAATTGTTAGTGCTAAAGTTCATCTCAGTAATTTTATTCATTAATGTATTGTGGCATGGTCACCATGGGAAGTCACCCACTCATAGTAGATCGGAGAAGGGTGATCGTGGGAAGTCACCGGCCACACAACAACATCAGGTAACTGTTAGTGCTTAATAATAACTAAATTTGATTACAATATCTATTTTTTTTTATGTTAAAATTATTTTAATTTCATTTATTGTTTGATGTTTTTAGTCCAGTACAGTTGATTTGGACGATGAGGAGCTTGAGGATGAAATATTTTATTCCACTGACCCAATAGCAACTATCGCTAAGGCCTTGAAGAAGGAAAACATATAATATCTAGCTTTGTTTCACAAAAGACCCTTGACACAGGAGGACAAGGAAAGAATTGTAGAACTACAAAATCTAATAAATTTTTTGGGGGTAAGTGGCATCTTCACATATTTTTATCAGCTATGACAATTTCATATTTGTTTTTTTGTTTTATATTTTCTATATGATATAATAAAGTAAATTTTTCCATTTGTAGGAGTTTTTAAACCCCATGCCCCGGTAACTTGTTGAGTCTGCAACTGCTATAGGGAGCAGTGATGGTTCGATGAAACAAAAAATTCGACAAAGCAAAGTACAAATGAGGCTTTTTTACCCTCCCGAGGTTCCCCTCGAATCCATTGATGAGCGCACTGATGTTGACCAACGTCACACGTCGGAGCATGATGAGTCGGAGCCTGGAACTCCACATTGGTCCGGAGATGAATGTACTATAGATGGTGGGGAAACTATTCATGGAGCAACATGAATTAAAAGAACCCGATCACTAGATCTCACCTTTTTGGTGGATGATGCATGTGTTCCAATCAAGATTCAAAAGATTGTAGGTATTTGTTAATTAATTGATTCATTTTTATCATGAAATTGAAATGGACATTTGTTGAGATTATTATAAATTAATGGATAACACGTTTATGCAGGAAACAATGTTTTCTACAGAAACTTGAACGAAAAAGCATTGGAGTTGTTTGTCCCCACCATTCGCACACGGTGGAATATCCAAGATAGAGAAAAGAAATATGAATTGATAGGCCACATGGTAAAAATTTTTGACAATACGTTCAACAAGAAAGTGGTTACAAAGTTAGCCGGTGATAATTTAAAATATACCAGGGCCCAATATAGGGAGAAATTGCAATTAGACCTCAATCATGAGCACCTTCCCATGGTTCTGAAGAAAGAGTGGAAGGCCCCGATAGAGGATGCAAAGGATATCTTGTTTAAAAAACAAGGAAGACATCCACATCCTGGTAAAGCAAGGTACAACACATGTCATCTTCTTAGTGAAATATGCTCATTTATGTTTTTCTTTCTTGTTTTAAGTAACAATTCTGATATCTAACTTTTTTCAAAAATTCCATATATAAGATACCTGACACCTCCAAAGCAACCAAGGCTAGTAGGGAAAAACACGGACAACATAAACTAGACCAGGGTGACTATGGAAAACGAATATCTGAAATCGTAAGAATTAAATGATTAACTGTGGTGAATATTTATTTAACAGTAGCGAAGAAATATTTGTTTTTGTTATTCGTAATTTTAATGGTGTTATGCATTGCGGTTAAATATGTTCCAAACTTTTGCCACCGAGGAGGACCTAAATCTTGGTTTCAAGCATGGTTTTAAAAGTGTTATTGAATATCGGAGAAGCTTGGGGCAGAATCCAATCTCCCCAGCCACGCAAATGCAAGTAAATAAAATGAATAAGGAAACCGCAGTAGCATGCTTGTAAAGTCTCTTCATATTTTATTATATCACCCTTAACTAAGGGTTTATGTTTATTTTCAAGCAACAATGCAACCACAACAATGAATCTAGTGGTATTAAACAAACACCACTTCATACTAGGGAGCACATGTCCAATGATAGTGGGGAGCAGAGTACCCATTCCGATATGTATGCTTCATAATTAGAAATATTTACTGTGATTGTAGATATTTATTTCCTGACTTATACTTATATATTATCTTCTTTAAATGGAAGAGCATGTAGCTTAGGAGGGTGAACTGTGAGAGGAACAAAGTGGAGAAGAAATTAACGCACCAACTGTCACAACTACATAGACAGGTAAAGAGAAATATTGTAATGTTAATCAAAATAATGAAATAATTATTTCAATTATATTTCAACATATCGATATGATCATTTTCGTTGTTGCAGTTCATGCCCTTGCACAGATACCTCAACACCCTTCTCAGTGACGTACCAGAAGTATGGTACATGAGCGCATGGAAAAACAAACAATAGAAGGACATGGCACAGGAAATACAGTGTCAGAGGATGATTATGATACCCCAATCATCAATTTTATGAATGTAAAAAAACATAAATCAAAGAAAAACTAGATGTATAAATTCATGACTTGTATTTGGATGTTTATCGATGTTTCTAGTATGAAACATTGTTTATATGAATTACCGCATTATGCTTCAATATTTATATGTTCATATGTTTTGATGACTAGCCTAGTTATGCATGAATGTCTATATGTTTTGTATATAAACAAAATCATTTGTTGGGTAGGGGAATTGAGAGCGATGTGAGGGGGGAGGGGCCATATGAGCTTCCACCTTCATGTGATTGGCCCTATTTAGTAGAGAATAACCTATTCTCGAAACAAAGAGAATCTCATTAAGGTATGCGATCACTTACGTTTTTTCTAGAGTATTTTACATAACTAAATGTTTGTTTATTTGCTTATATATGATTTAGTCATATAAAGAATTTGTATTTTATGATTCATGCTGGTCTTGGTGATGGAAATGCATCTTGATGCAGGATCATCTCTCCAAGACAGCTATGCGCCAGCCAACCAACACATCAAGCGCGCATTCAATGGAGAGGAGAGGCGCAACCCTCTCACTTTCCAATTTCAAATTTGAATTTAATGTAATTAAATGATTGTAAGGCCGAAGAGCCAAGTCGTTCCTTTGGGCAAGCTGTAGTTAGTTTTGCCTTTAATGGCTGATAGATTAATGGGAATCTAGATCCAATTCAGATTAGATGGCCCATTCAATGTAATTCATTTGTAATTAATGAGAGTTGGTGAGGATGGAGGGAAGATCTCGAGGAGCCCCCTTTTGTAAAAAGATCCTTTGTATCTGTAGGAAGTTAGTCAGGGTAGAGTCTGTAAGTCTGTGGAGAAGAACAAAGAATAGAAGAGAGTAGAGGAAGCCATGACTATGTTGCAGTTCGAGCTTACATTGTAAAGAGGAATTTTATATTAATATAAACAGAGCAGGTTTTCCTGCATGTTGTTGTTCATGTATTTGTGAGTTCATGAATGAATGCATTTGTGTGTTTATGATATGTTGTAGATGTATGATTAGATTTGAATTTGCAGGGATAGATAGCTTTCACTATTTGTTCAAAGTTCTTTGATTCTAGGTCTGGGTTCTTTGAGGTTTCATGCAAGAGCGCATGGCAGAGTACTACGGTCTCTGAAAACCAGTGCACTTTTGAATTCTGTAGAATTTCAAACAAAGATGTGTCAGGAGGGCACACCAGAGGAAGTCACTGACTCAAGGAGGAAGCCTCAAGGTTGCTAAACACCTTGAAGGAAAAACTGTGCAGAGGAGAGCACAGAGAGGGAAGACATAATTTTTGAGAATTCTACGAGACTATGCCAAGAGGGCATTGAGAAAATGCATAGGATACATTGAGGATAACTCTATTTTGAGTTTGATAAGGAGACATAATCACTAAGGGTTCTATGGAAACTCTGCCAGGAGGGCATCGAGTGAGTGCAAGGAGTGCAATGAGAAGAACTCTCTTTCGAGTTCTGAGATAAGGGAAGTGTCTAAGAGAAGACATTCACAGGGTTGCTGAATACCCTGTAGGCTCTGCAAGGGGTGCATCGAGCAGAAGGACGCCAAGAGGGTGTCAGGCATTTCTTTCCAAGAAATGGTCTCGAATCTGAGTTATTCGAAATCTCAGCAACACAAGGAGTGTGCGAGAGTGGACTTGTTCTAAGTCCATAAGCTCAGAAGAGAAAGTGCAAGAAGAGCACGCACAGAGAAAACCTTTCGAGGTTTCTGAGTTGAAAAAGCTTGGGAGGGGAAGCGTTTCTATAATGCAAGCGATATCCAAAGGAATCGATCTCGTAGAGGAAGCAAAGGTTTCAGCCTTTGAAGCATTCAAAATCTTCCAAGGCTTGGAGAGAGTGCATGCTCAGGAAGGAGCAACAGTAGTCGTTGGATCGATACTGAGAGGAGAAGATATGGACCATTGGTTCTACATCCAGACAGTAGGAGGAGAGCGCACAAGGAGGATAGATCTGGACCGTCAGATCTAGCACCAAGGACCGATAGTCGTCAGATCTAGGAGAAGTTGCGAGGGGTTTAATCCATGGGAAGCCACATAGAGGGTAGAACGGACGGTGGAGACACTTCATGGAGGAGTGCCAAGTTGCCGTGAGCCGTCGGATCCAGGAAAGGTGCACGAGGTTTAAACCTCGTAACAACAGAAGGAACAGGACTCATCAAGTCTCGAAACATTAGGACTGTCCATTTGAAGGACATGTGGCAGAGATCTGTACCCATTTCACAAATTCGGGTATCGCGAGTTGGGAGGCAGAGTTCTTTGTTCTACGAACCCTTGAGTCACGAGATCACAATTCAACTTGAACAGTCGATCGAGGAGGCAGGAGAGTCGTGAGATTTGGTGTCTCGCTATATCATGTATCAGGGTCTCGGAAGGTGAAATAGTTGCACTTTGATCACTAAAGTCGTAAAGTGTCGAGTGCCGAGGGCTCATGCGAACACGTGGCACATCCGTTAGGTGGGGACCGCGTGGTTGACAGGTGGCGCAAACATATAGCGCATAGAAAAGTGGAAGTGGGTGACAGGTGGTGGATAGACGTCGCATGGGAAGGAGTCAACCCCTTGTTGACTATTTCTTGTCGGGGACTTGCAAAGGAGGAGCATGAGGGCTCAACATTCCAACTTGTGAAGTTGCGAGTTGCGAGGGGTGCTAGATTGAGGCCCTAGCCGGTGGTTATGTGTGGAAGGTGCTAACAAGGGGGAGCCATACCCATATCGCATTCTTGGGTATTGGTGTTTGGAGAAAGAGGAGTCGAGGGTCTTCGACCCACAAACTCCCGAGTTGCGAGAAAGTGCTTGCGCTAAGGCTCGATTGTGGTTGCATGGAGGTGCAAGGCTTGCGCTTGGAGTTAGGTTGCGCAGGGCGGGTTTTCATGAAGGCCCTGTGGATCGAATTTGTGAGGTTCCAATAGGGACCCGAGGGAGCCGATTCGGCTCGAGGTGAAGAAAGAACGATCCTGAGTGGATCTCGACCCGAGGTTCAAGGATTTGTGTCACATCTCATGGAAAAATCTTATCAAGTTGTATGGGGTAATGGATCTGGCAAAATAACAATGATAAGGTAAGGGTTTTGACATGTTTTTTAAAGTATAGAAATCAATGTAGAACTTATGGAGACATAGAAATGTAAAAATACAATTTTGATTATTGTTAAGATATTCATATTTTCTAGGAAATTACTAGCATCAAATTAATGTATGAGACCCCTATGTTTGTGGGATGCATAGAGTGTTTATTTTTCCTGCAAACAAGCGGGTCTCATACATCAATTTGGTGTCTCCCTAGGTTGTGACCTATCAATATATTTTTGAGATATAAGTAATTTTATAAGTTGATGTGCAATAATATATAAACACATAAATATATTTTGATTAACCGTTGAAATATTGCACCTACAAATCTACTTTTGCATGTTTCTAGGACCATTTATCTCCCTATGTATATTTTGATCCTTTTAGGGGCCAAAGGGTAATGCTTAACTTGATTTTTGCCTTTCCTCAAAAAAATATTCAATGCAGCTCTTGCCCCTCCAAGTGGGCCAAAACCCCCAATATCAACCAATAATAAATCTCCCAATGACGCCACTGCATCCAATACTTTTTCAACAATGGGCCTTCAAATATGTATTATGTAAAGGAGCTCACAAGGTCAATTCAAAACCCAATGTACTTCATCGAGGGATACTTCATACACCAAGCGTTATGCCTCCTAAATTCTAATGTATGAAGTGTTCTTCATGTGTGGGAAACCCAAAAGTGTGCGATGAAGCCTACATTATAAGCTCACAAATGTGACTCCAAAACTCTCTTCAAAACCTCCACATGATACATTAATTTATGGTGAAGGTCAAGAATATATAAGATAATACATTTCCTTTTTCCTCTAGTCTTCTCCAATACTTGCCTCCCATATTTCCATTGTGACGCAAGTCTAGTGTACTACTGCCACATGTGTCTTGTTGCAGAAGGGTGCTCTGTCATTCCTTGTGTTATCACTCCAAGAAACTCCTTAGGGTTGTAAGCTAAGGATGCTTGGTAACTTAGAAATAATGGTTTTTATGTGTTTGGGACAATGGGGTCTTTAATGATTTGTATAAGAAACAACTCATCACACATCTAAAGATA
>SNQJ01S0000802.1:226349-275189 GCA_010110895.2 Picea sitchensis | reverse complement strand
AGCACCGAAATACAACAAGAATCAAAAGTTTTTACAATATATTTCTAACATACATAAACAATAACTCTATTCTAGAACAACTTGAGTGATGATTGAGAAGGTTCATCATCACTGGATGAGTATTCTTGCATAGCACCTAGTGAATCGTCAACTATGTTAGCTGATTCTTTCAGTTTTCCATTTAAAAGATCACTAGCACGAGTTTTGCAATTCAGTTTTGTATGTCCACGTCTTCGACAGTAGAAGCATTCAATGTTTTTATTTCTTCTTCCCTTGGAGTATAGTGCAATTTCAGAATTTGAACTGACTTCCAAGTCACCTTCATTCATCCTCTTTTCTTCTGCTAAGAGTGATGAAATCATGTCTTCCAGAGTTCGAGAGGGTGTAACTGCGTATGAGGATCAGTCAGACAGTTTATGTTGTAACCTTTTGTTATGTTGTGTAATGTAGTCATTAAGGGGGGCAGTTAGATAATAATGACTCATAAGGGATTCCCAGAGTTTAGGGATTAGGTTGAGGTAGTTGGAGGAGGCTTCATCTCAACGGTAGCCAACCCATTAATTTTCCCTTTTACCTGCATAAAAGCTTGGGCAAGATGGCAGTGTTAGCTCTCAAGTGCACCAAATCTCAGACAATGATGTATCACCATGGACTCGTCAAAATCATTTTGATGAGTGAACTCCAAGAACGTGACTAGAAATGGGAGGCATTTATTGTTGGAAGGGTTCTTTCTCGTAAGCCAGATCCAGGGCTCACCCCTTTGTATACTCTGGCTCCATAAAATAAAAGGAGGTTGTGGGGTCTACTTCTTCTGCCCCAAAGCCAATGACCAAACAACAGTCTTGATTGTTGCAAGAGAAAACAAAGATAGTTTCCACTGCAGAGCCAAGGGAGACCTGAGCTCGAAGATCTGAGGCACAAAATAAAGTGGGAAAACACCATGTCATGTAAGGGTCGATGATGACCAGTCAAAGCAAGTCTACATAAATATTACTAATTCAGAAGAAGAAGAAATGGAGTAGGCTTCATATTACCAGTCAACTGGGTATGAGCCAACTCAGCAGTTTGAGGAATCTTATCTCCAAGGAAGAAAGGTAAAACTTCTCTCATCTCCAAGTCTAATTTGTATAAGAAACCCTCTTATCTGAGATTGTTGAGAATGATAGATAGATTGAAAGTTAAAAATCAGATGCTTAAAAGGAAAATAGTAATATCTCAAAAGAAAAATTCTGAGCTAGAAGTCTTGCTAGGAGCAACAAATTTAATAGAACCATTAGTTTCAGAGGAGGAAACTAAACATAATAATGATATTGTTGACCTTGACCTTGTCCAAGAACAATACCATGACCTTGAAAACAGTATTCATATTAATCATATCTCTCAAGGAGATCCATAAGAGATTTTTGATGAAGAAAATCAAAGAGAAGAGGTGCTTGAGGAACAATTGTCCACACCAAAGATTGATATCCGTCTCACTTTTGTTGATCATTTTATGAATTTTATCTTAGGTGATATTTTAACAAATACATTTGTTTTTGTTCAATTGAAGCCTGACCTCCCTAATTGGAAAAATAAGGATGAATTTTTTTATTTTGGTATAATTAACCGGGAAAGTCATCAACAAGTCATTCAAAGGATAAAAGAGAAGTGGTTTCATATGTACCTCACCCAGGAAGATAGAGGGAAGGCCAAGATTAAGAATTATGAGGCATTAGCAGAATGTCAACAAAAATTACAGTCGGTGTGTCAACTTGCCTTACATGGAATGACCTGTAGGCCCCCATCTAGAGTATACTCAGGATTTTTGCACGAGAGGTGGATCAGATTTCAAATACAACAGGCTGCAGTAGGGAGTGATATTAATTTTTTTACCTTAGATAAGTTTTTAGAGACATTCTCTGTTACTTGTTAGTGTTATAACCCTATGTTTCATAGAAATCACCTGGTGATTAGAATTTTTTCCTCTAGCTGTATTTTTGTTGTAAATAATATTTTATTCTGCAAATGATTTACAAAAGAAAAGAATAAAAAATACAAAAAATCAAAAGAGGGTATAAAAATAGAAAAGAAAAAATGATAAAACCCCATGGAATAAATTTGGCTTGATTCATACTGTCTAACAATGATCAGGCTCTTTCAATATATGCAGATAAGATAGTGAATAAATTTGGCTAAACAATGTAATCTTAGCCAAATTAGATAGGTTAGTGAATAAGTTTGATCAAATAGTCTAAGCTTGGTCAAATGTCTTAGGGTAGAGTAATTATTGATCCAAGAGTTTAAACTGGGTCAATTTGCTAGGTAACTAGATTAGGATATAGGATTAGCATGTTTTATTTCAATAAAATTGATGAAAGGTTCATTAAATGCCTTTGATTTGAGTTAAAATGATGTGTTTTTGACCCCTTGGTGACAAAATGAAGGAAGGGGAGCAACAAAAACCCATAAAATGTTTTTATCCTAAGTTCGAAAGTGATATGATAGCTTTGGCGCTTTGTGTTAAAAGGCGCACTAATCTCAGTGGCCGATCAAAGTGCACTCAGATCTACGGTCAACAATGAATATCGGACCCCCCCAACCTTTTTTCCTTTAACGATAGGGGGGGGTCCGAGTTGGTGGTTTTACAGGCGCGGGCCCCTCATAATGTGTCAACCTCACGTTAACTCGGACCCCCCTCGCTCATTCCCGCTTACTGCCTACCCCCCCTCCGAGTAAACCGCCAAACCACTCATCCATACCACCCCCACACTCCGCCGCCACATTCCATTATCCTTCCTACACGTCACATTCCACTCACTTGTCGCCCGTCACATCCCATCCACCTGTTAGCCATTCATTACCCTCCACGTTGCCTCCATCCACCCGTTGGCCAATCAATGCCATCAGCCATGACCGTTACCCATCCAACTCACCATCCGCTCCATAACGGACACCCCGCTCAACCATTTAACTATGTTTTTCCGCCATTCCCGCACTGTTCACCGATCCAGACACATGAGACGCCATCGTTTCCTGTTTTCTAGCTAACTGCCACCAAGCTCACGGTCAACAAGCGTCATTACACCTGGTAATCATAGACTACACCTTTTTTCATTTGCAGGTATCAGTTTGATCATGGCACCCAAGTCCAAAGCCACCGAAACTGAAGAAAATCATTTTCTCCCTCCTCCCGTCGACCTGGATCGCATACCCTTGGCCGATAAAGATTATTTAATTGTAGAGTCGAAGTGTGAATTTGACTTCTTTGAATTGCACTTCTGGCTCAAGGATGTTTTTTTGGATCAGAGTGACGAGATCGGACTCTGGGAGTCCAATCTTCCACTGTACCTTTTTCCCTAGACATACCATTTCCCTGAATTTGCCCTGAAATGCCAAGCCCACTACCTTCCCGGCCAAAGGGCCATTGTCTCTTCGTCTGGAGAAACTCTTTTCACCATCACCCCTGAAACGATAAATCAAATACTGCAGATACCCATAAATGATTATGCCTCCCCCTTCTCCATTGAAATCTTGACCGAGCTATACCAGAAACTGTCTTTCCCGCAGAGAGCTCAAATATTTGAACTCTTCCTACTTGAAAACGTTCAATTACCCAAAAAGAATCCCCCATATAATTCTTCCATCTTCTCAATCAAATGCAACCAAATCATCTCATCCCTATGTTGCCTGCTAGGATACTATTCTGATGAATGGGTAGATGAACCCATTATGGGTTTTCTATCCATTTTCTCCACTGAGGAAAAGGCTACTACACAGTTTGACTACAGTTAGTTTCTAGCTGACAACATCCATGAACAACTCTTCAAATTTTCCACAGAAGGTATGTTTAGGTATTCTTCAATATCGACGTACCTGTTCCTCTTTTTCCAAGCAGATAAGTTCTCCTTCTCCCTCCAAAAGTTGGACCAAGATGGTAACCCTCAACCTGTGACCTCCTGGACATCAATAGTGAGGAAGAAATCATCTAAGTTCAACTTCAAATAGTTCATTAATCAATTCTACCATCCAGTGGTATGCATGTTAAGTGGAAGAACATAACCAAGAGTAAACGAGGAAGTTCAACGAATTCTGCACTTGTCAGACCTAGCCAAAACAGGGGACTGGTACCTTTACCAGGACCATACAAAAATCAGGGTCTACGAGTGTAAATTACCTCCTTACCAGCTGCCAAAGTACTTGCCTGTCAGGATATTCGCTTTGGAATATATCAGACAGATGATAAATTCAGATGATATTCACTTTATGGCATTCAAGAAGAAGCAGTAGCTTAGGATCAAAGGTCAGATAGGTTCTTTCATTTGCAACAACGGAGCTGCAGGGGAAGAAGCCAATAAGTTGTTAAAGGAAATGAAGTTCATCCTAAATTTCCCATGGCACTATGACCCCTGTGGCATTAATGCAGAAACTAGGCTTAAAAACAAGATTTCTCCCTATGCTCATGTGCCCAAACCTGAAATTGAAAAATTCATGAACTAGACTGAATGGCAGGAAAACACTCTACTAGATACAGAACAATAGCCTTCACTTGCCAGCATTTCACATACCAGCACTCCACAGTTACAAGCATAGAAGAGAGCTAGGAAAGAAATCTCTCCTTCAGTCACAAAAGTATCAACAGAAGATTTCCAGGTTTATAGGAAGAGGACCAAAACCATCCATACACTTGACAGGTCCAGAGAAGAATAAACTCAGTCCACCATAGTTATGGAGGGACCACATTCATCACCCTTCTCAGGCAGCGAACATATAATGTCCACATCCTCATCCAAAAAACAAATAGATACCACATTGTCAACTAAGTCCTCATAGGAGCCTACATGACTTAATATATTTGAGAAGTATAATTTGATAAAAAAGAAGAATGAGTTGTTGACCAACAACACCTATACTCAGTTTTGGAAGCAGACATTGATAGCACAACATAGGTTACTATCTACCTTCGACACAGAGAAAGGAAGGATGCACATGGCATTCTTGCAAGCACGGGTTCCCCATCCCAAGGCAATTTCTTATTACAAAAGGGAAACATTTGAATTTGATGTAAAAGAGGTGCATCCAGCTGATCAAATGGATATGCACAAACAAACTGGGGAGATGATTTTCTCCACCTTGGCAAACACCTCCATGACTACTGCAAAATTGCAGGTCTCTTTAAACAATGTCCAGTCTCAGTTGAAGCTGGAAAATGTATCTTCTCTAGCCAAGGACAATAAGATAAAATCTCTGGAGGAGTTGGTATGATCCATCAAATGTTAAAGAAGCCGAGGAATTACTAAAAAAGAAAAATGTTGACATAGCATCTTTGAGGAAACAATTGAAACTCCCAACCACTGAAGACTCACAGGCAAAGGAAATGGCTGAGACTGAAGGCCACAAGGAGGAGATGTTGAAACTAATAATAGAGCAGAATGCGCAGATTAAGGAGATGGAAGCCAAGTTGGATAAGTTAGTCAAAGAGAAGGAACAGAGTGTGCCAATGGCTGTCATCCCAGTGAATGCAATTCCTCTCACAGGAATCAGTACAGCAACAACGACCACAACATCAGAAATCTCATCAGCCATTCCAGTGGCAGCTCCCGATGCATCTGAGAAATTGGCAAAGTCAATGGAGGACATGACTCTGCAAGGAGAAAAAATCAAAAGACTGCAAGAAGAGATCAGAAACCTCCAGAAACTGAAATCCATGTTCTAGTCAAGTTACAACACAGAGATGCACAAGTTATAGAGACTTACTAAGGAAATACAGAAGTTGCAGAAGGAGACAGTCATGGCCAAAACACTGTCAGAAGCCAAGGAAAACATATGGATGGACATCAGCAAGTCAATGACAGAAATTTGGCCACTCATACAAATTGTGTTTGAACAACATGAATTGTTGCAGAGAGCCAGACAAGCCATTGACAAGATAAGGGAAGAATTGGGAGAGAGGCCTACAAAGGCCACTGAAATCATCAGGTTCTTGAACTCCAAGACCAAAGAAAAGCTCGAGGCTTTGGAAATTGAAGACAGGACAGAGACAATCCTTGAGGTCAATAAGGTTTTGACCAAGAAAGGATTGATGTTGCAATTTGAGGAGAAATCCCAGACAATGGACATTGGGGTGTAGAGGTTTTTTAGCAAGGTTGATTTACTACACAAGAAGGGTCTTCCAGGTTTACTAGTGATCAATGATAAGTTGATTACTCTGTCAGATTACAAACAAAATATCCTCACAGTAGCGAAAGATGGTTCTAAATTTGCAAGCATACAAGGGAGCATAACTAGAAAGGCTTTCTTGGAAACTCTACAGTTGGACCTGAGCATCCAACATGAGATAAAATACATCTTCATCACAAAGCCTACCTTTGCCAAGTACACAAAGATGGATGAAACTTACAGAAGGTTACTCAAGGTTTCCATCCCTAGTCAAAAGAGATGGGAAGACCTATGTGCTTTACTCGAGTAGAGGTGATGTGGACATCTGATTCAGCACGAGAAAGACAGTCAAAGTCAAGTTGATGAATCACCAACTACTTTCCCCAGAATCAACCCTTAGGATTCGAATACATCATCAACAGTCCTATTATTTTGTAATCTGTAATCTAGTTAGTTAGATTTTTACTCCACCATATCCTAGTCATTAATGACAGGATCAGATCTAATTGTTGTATAAATACTTCTCACTTTGAAGTATTGAGGGTTGATTTTTACGTCGAGGAAGTTATCTTTGTAATCTTTTTTAGAAGATTGACCAGTAATAAAAAGACTGATTCACATGATTCTTGCGTTCGGATGTTGGTGATGTTTACCTTGCTCTGTTAATGTTTATCTTACTCTGTAATCATTTTGTTTTCTGTTTCTAATCATTTAAAGGAAGTTAATGAACATAATTTGTTCTGTGCACTCTATTTCTAGTCTTTAGCGATCTGCATGTTATTCTTTTGATATTAAGTAAAGAAATTCTTAACTGCTTCTTTAATTGGTTGAATCTCTCACCTGTTCTATTTTTCCACCACATTTAATTTCAATAGATCCAACATTCTCACTATCTCACCCTGTGAAGAAATCTTATAAAAACTGTATCCGATCTTAATCTTTAACACAGACCCCATAGCCCAATGGATGTTTAATGCAAAGTCTTCAGCCAATCTTTATAAACAAAACAACAAAATCAGATTATTTTAACTAGCCTAATATCTAAACTCAAACATATCTAAATCCTACAGAGAGATCCCTCTCTGAAACTGGCAGGGCTAGATCCCAATTTCAAAAGTGGTTTTGGTAAGTTACCTCTGTCAATTTACTCTTCCCTTAACAACCTCTGGGAATTATAGAGTGATAACATAGTGGCGACCATACTGGGGACGAGATTTCAGGTTCTCCAGAAAAGTATATCAAGTTCAAATTTGACTTCTGATGGTGAACAGAAGCCAAACACACGAAGGTTGTACCATTCACTTGGTGACTCCATTGTTCAAGATCCCGAGCTTCAAAATTCAGAGCAACTTCACTGCCAAAGAATCCAGATTTCAGAGCATTAATGGTGATCCAAGATGATAGGGTATGTGGCAAATCCTTTATCTAGTGAAATGTTACAAACTTTGAGGGATGAGTTAGCAAAATTTTGGATTGATGAGAATTTCTCAATAGTAGTATTTCTTTGTTTGAATTCCAGTCGAGTCACACCTGAAGGTAAAAGTTGTTTTCTTGGTTTAGCTGCTGAAAGATTAGAAAATGAAATTGAACTATTGAATGTTCAAATTGAATCATATGATTTCCAAGATCCTAAACAGTTCTTGGAAAGTCTTCATCCTCCAAAAAGAGAGGAATCTTTTATACCATTTGACTTGCAGATAGAGGAAGAATATTGTTATGAGCTTGATATTGTAGAGCTGGAATCAAGGTTCAACCTTGATGAATAAATTGAAAAAGCCATCCAGGATCGACTTATCATTGAGAGCCTAAAAGGTATATCAATAAATTATGAATTTATGGATCCTGTAGCTCTTTATATGAAGAATATTTCCAGTTCCATTGTACACATCCATCTACAGTCGCCATTACATTGCACACCTTGGGTTTTCTGGACAGAAGGTCAAGTTGTTTCTCTAATTTTTTTAATAAACAGTCAAGAAGTCTATGTATATAAGCAGTTGCTTGACTGGCTACACTGGCATTATCGTATCATTTAGAACAAAAAAATTATCAATAGATTAGAGTAGGTAGGACTGTGCCAATAAGCTCAACGAGATGAGCACTTCTTTCAGTTCAGTTTTTCATAGTTTTATTTTCAGTTTGGTTTGTAGCCCTCAAGTTTGGAACAGGTACATGAAATGGTCATAGGTTTCAGGTTGTAGTTTGGGAACAGCCCAATGGAGACAGATGGTCTGCACACTCAGAGTTCCTAGATTCTTGACACCTCATGTTGAGTTTCCATCCCCAAGTGGAGCCTATGTTAGGACCCTATAATTTATAGGGAAATCAATATTATGATTGATATATATTTCAGGCATAACGCTATTGCTCATGACGCATAGTGAAGATGTAAAGGCGACAGAAAGTGCTCGACACTAACCAAGCATAAGCCAATTACCTGCACACAGACTTCAAAGCAAGTTAAAATTCATGTGCATTTTAGGCAAGAAATTATGAATAGTTGTTTTGTATGTCTAAAATTATATATTGCAAAGTTTTTGGTTTTTATTAACCTAAACTTTGGCTTTATTAGTCAAATTTGTCCTTTTTTAGACCAAAATTGGTTCTCGGCCTTATCACAGGTTTTGGTTGGGTTTTATTAAAATTTTGATAAAAAGGTATTGGCCCAGGGCTAAGCTCAACACCGAGAGCTATTACCCTATGGAGCCTATGTTAGGACCCTATAATTTATAAGAAAATCAATATTATGATTGATATATATTTCAGGCATAATGCTATTGCTCATGACGCATAGTGAAGATGTAAAGGCGACAAAAAGTGCTCGACACTAACCAAGCATAAGCCAATTACCTGCACACAGACTTCAAAGCAAGTTAAAATTCATGTGCATTTTGATAAAAAGGTATTGGCCCAGGGCTAAGCTCAACACCGAGAGCTATTACCCTATGGAGCCTATGTTAGGACCCTATAATTTATAAGAAAATCAATATTATGATTGATATATATTTCAAGCATAATGTTATTGCTCATGACGCATAGTGAAGATGTAAAGGCGACAAAAAATGCTCGACACTAACCAAGCATAAGCCAATTCCTTGCACACAGACTTCAAAGCAAGTTAAAATTCATGTGCATTTTAGGCAAGAAATTATGAATAGTTGTTTTGTATGTCTAAAAACATAAGCCAATTCCCTGCACAGACTTCAAAGCAAGTTAAAATTCATGTGCATTTTAGGCAAGAAATTATGATTATGAATAGTTGTTTTGTATGTCTAAAATTATATATTGTAAAGTTTTTGGTTTTTATTAACCTAGAATTTGGCTTTATTAATCAAATTTGGCCTTTTTTAGACAAAAATTGGTTCTCGACCTTATCACAGGTTTTGGTTGGTTGGGTCAAATTTGGCCTTTTTTAGACCAAAATTGGTTCTCGGCCTTATCACAGGTTTTGGTTGGGTTTTATTAAAATTCGGCCTTATCACAGGTTTAGGTTTTGGTTGGGTCAAATTTGGCCTTTTTTAGACCAAAATTGGTTCTCGGCCTTATCACAGGTTTTGGTTGGGTTTTATTAAAATTTTGATAAATAGGGAGTTTTGATTGGGTGGGTCAAATTTGGCCTTTTTTAGACCAAAATTGTTTCTCGGCCTTATCACAGGTTTTGGTTGGGTTTTATTAAAATTCGGCCTTATCACAGGTTTTGGTTGGGTTTTATTAAAATTCGGCCTTATCACAGGTTTAGGTTTTGGTTGGGTTTTATTAAAATTTTGATAAATAGGGACTGGCCCCGGGCTAAGCTCAACACCAAGAACTCTTCTTCGTATTTTGCGCCACGCACCCCGCAATCATCAACAACACATGTTATTTACCAATGCCACAACGTAACAAGCCAGCGCCGAAACACCAAGCACAAGTGGGTAGCCTATGGCTCACTTGGTGAACAGTACCTGTAAACGTTGTTATATTTAAACAGTGAGTTTTCGTTTACCCTCGTGAATGTGGGATATCTCTCAGACGTTAAAAAAAAAAAAAAGCGCAGGCCGGTTGAAGGCCTGATTTCCACCATGAATTCCTCGTGGGACATCTGGCAATCTCTTGTTTGAACACAAAATTGAATGTAGGTTCTCTTTCCACATCCATCGCTAAACAGTTTGGCAGTTGTCGAAGCAAATTCTTACCAAAGTGTGTGTGCATGCGTAGTCATAATATGAGGTGAAACCCTTATGAGCCAAAATTTTGCCACGGTGTATATGATGAGAGTTGTAGGTGTGAGCCGAAGGCCAGATGCTGGTTTGATTTTTCCTCAAGCTCTTGAAGCTGCCAGCAAACCAGGGAATGAAAATCTTATTCGAAGTGTGTATGTCCTTCTTGATGGTATTGAGCATAAGCGAGGTTTTGTGAAAAATCCAGAAGAGGCTCGGAGGTATCTGTCTCTACATGAGAAAGGAGCATTGCCAACAGATTTACAGGAGAAAGAAGGAGAGCACGAGGTCTCTAAAAATGTCAAGACTGGTATGCATACACATTGCGGAATTACGTTTTTGTAATAAAGAAGTTGCAGGTGCCAGGAAGAAGTGCACGGGCTCTAACGCTTATATTGACTCAATAATTCTAAGCCTAGCAAACGAAGAAGAGCCATGGAGGAATTCTCCTGGGCATCTCAAAAATGTAGCATTGACGTTTGCTCTCGGCATTGGAATTGGAAGGAAGATTTTAAGAAATACTCGGAGTCAAGTGGCGCGCTTGATATAGGAGGATTGAGAATCCCTCTGTAGCAATTGAATTTGTTCAACGCAGCTTGTATTGGCATTTTTTACAGTGTTTTGAAGATGCTATTGAACTAGAGTTATGCATCCATTCTTGTTACAATGATTAGCATTAATTATTTATTCGAAATATGCAGGTACAGAGCTCGAATTTAATGGAGTTGATCATTTTTTTTCTTAAAGAAGATGACATCATTATTCTTCTTGAGACAGATGACATAAAGAACCCCAAGCCATTGAATGACCGTGTTCTGATCAAGGTATCAAAAGCCGAGAAAAAGACAACTGGAGGTATACTGTTGACAGAGACTGCTAAGGAAAAGCCTTCCACCGGAATGGTGATTGCAGTAGGACCATGTATGTATGATGAAGAAGGCAAAGGGAAGCACATAGTCACATATTAAAAAGCAGAAGAATATTGATCGTAGACATTCAGTTAGTATTTCAAATGACGGAGCTACCACTTCTATGCCTGTTGGGAATACAAGTGGATTGCATGAACGAAATGACTACAGGGACAATGTCCATCGGTGCTCTGATTCAACAAAGAATCAATTAAGGGCTGCCTCTTTTCCACCTCGAAATAAACTAATATCTTCGGTTGATGTATCTGTAAGGTTTGAAACTTCTAAAAGAAAGCTTCAGGAAGGATACCAACAAGCAGAAATTGTAAAGAGACAACGCACTGTTCAAAGTAATGGATCTGCAAGACCTCCCCAAAAATGGTCGTAACCATGTAAAATTATTGCAAGCTAAACTAGAGTCACATAATAGGCAATGATTTCATTAAACTCATATAGGAATGTCACAATATCTGGGCCCAAATAGTCCAGTATAAATTGCTTGAAATCATGATACACATGCCATGCCTATTTTTCAGTGGTTTTTTAAGCTTCTAGTTGGAGTGGAATGGCATTCGACCAAAAGGCAGAAGAAGTACTAAACAGGTACCATGAAGCAGTTGTACAAGCAAAATTGAAGACTACAGAAATTTTGAGGGAATTTACAGCACAATTGCAATTAAAGATGAATACTATTGTTTTTTTGTATGTATTATCTGTCATAACAAAGACATTGTTTTCTCATTGAGGGAAGGAAGCGAAATTAGGTCTTTCTAACACTGATAGAGATTCTGAACAAGAACAAATCTCTGATGTTACAGTGCAGGTACAGGATGCTTTCCTTCAAGCAAAATTTTCAGCTGGTCCATTCCTTCAATTTAGTGATGTGATAACACCTCGCATCAGTCGAGCATAATTTGGGGGTATTCAAATCAACAACCTGATAATTAAAAAGACAAGTGATAGAACTTTCCTACATATCAGGTAGCAGTTACTCATTCGATGGTAGTCAAATGTACAGGTGGCATCATCAAATTTACATCAAATCATTTGGCAGCTTCAACATTCTAAGAGGATAACCTTCAATCTGAAGAGTACTCGGTAGTAGAGGATCTTTTGGGTCAAAAGGTTATATTCAAGAAATCCAATGAGCAAATTCAGGATTTGTTGGCAGGCTAGTGCAGATATCAAGGCAGAAAATGAACAGATGGCAGCCAAAAGGAAGAGTATGCTAATCTTCTAGGCATAATCGACAACTAGGTAGCAGTTGGTTGATAAGAATCCAGATTCCTAGGCTTTATTGTAGAGATAATTCTATCTCCGTGTCAAAGATTTGAGGCAGAGCATCAATGTGGCAGCCTTCGGAAGAGGATTTCAGTTACACAGATGACCATACATTTCCAGAATTAAAGGATTTGATATCTTTTCCTCATTCTATTTGCTACCTTGTTTATTTTGTATGATTTTGTGGGATTGTACTGCCAGCAAAATCAAAACAGTTTGAGTGTTGTTTTTATTATTTAAGCATTGTTTTGTAGTAAGAAAAGGGGGGATTTTTGTTGTACAATTGCTCATTGATTTCAGTCGACCATTAGCAGCAATAGAAGATAAATTGTTTTAGGATTCATGCACCATGACTATGTGGTGAAGTGCTTCTTTTGTAATTTGTTTTCTCTGTTTCCATATGTTTTTCTTTCCTTATTATCTTACAGAAGATTAAAGAACATAATTTGTTGAAAGATACACTCTGATTCTTACTGTGGATAATATA
Source organism: Picea sitchensis (assembly GCA_010110895.2). Lineage (NCBI taxonomy): Eukaryota > Viridiplantae > Streptophyta > Pinopsida > Pinales > Pinaceae > Picea > Picea sitchensis. The sequence goes on along the minus strand of SNQJ01S0000802.1, from coordinate 262,179 downwards.
AATGTTTTCTTCTGATATTTAGGGGCAGAATTCTTCATTGCTCTGTTGCTAAATTGATCCTTTCTCATTTCTCCTATTTCACTTCATTCAAATTTACCGGATCCAGTAGTATGTCTCCCTTGCCATGTTTCACTTTAGCTTGATACGTCTGCAAATTGATCACTTTGGCCTCTTTGACTCCACTGCCTAATGACCTTTCCTTTGTTGTTCCAGCCAAACATTTAAGATAAACCAACCATGTACTTTCATAAATAGCCTAACATCCAATCCCAACAAAGATAGATCAGACAGAGAGAGCCCTCTTTGAAAGATAGATCAGACAGAGAGAGCCCTCTTTGAGTCTTGGAGGGATAGATCTAGGACTCCAAGTGGTTTGATGTTACCTCCGTGATTGCCTCCACAGCCTTGAGAAAATTACATAGTGCTAACACTTAGCATGACCAGGATCTTCAAAGTGAACTAGAATGTAAAAGAAATTCTAGTTTTTTTTGTTTTTTTTTTCCGAGATGAGTGTCCTATGCCTATGATTATCCAAGAGGATCACTTCACGTTAATTGGGGATTCACATAGTGCAGTTATTATCTGAAAACGTCAGTAGTTAGCCTTAGCAGACTATGAGAACACTCTTCACCAGCATGCTATATAGGTACTCATGGACTCCCATGAACGTTGGACACAATTTCCCAACTCTTTGAGGGCAAAGGATCCCACAACTTATCCTTTATTCAACTTGGCCATGACGAGGGTTGAGTTCTATGCTACCTTATTAAGAAAGATTTGAGTCTGTTGGATTAGGTTAAGGTTCCACTTTCCACTTATATGGTGTCCAACCAGGGCTTACAGAGTCATCAAAGAGTGGGATGAGTTCATAGAGATAGAGTAGTAGGCACGGGTAAAGAGGACCTTGGGATTCTATACCTCAAATGAGTTTGGTATCCCAGGCTTCAACTGGGGTGGGGTGATATCTATGCAGGACTTCCAGAATAAGATTAGTGGGTTGCATCAGGGACATGCAACTGTTTTTGGAAGGGGGAGATCTCCCATATGGTATATTTTTAGCCTGATTTAACCCTTCCATTACCTTAGCCTTGCCTAGCCTGATTTAACCCTTTCATTACCTTTCCATTACCTTAGCCTTGCCTAGCCTGATTTAACCCTTCCATTATCTTAGCCTTGCCCCATTTGCATACCTACTTGTTAACTATTTAGCTATTATATGATGAATTGGCTCTTAGGATTAATGAACTATGTTTTAGTTGTTTTTCTATGAATTTGGTTAAAATGTTTGATTAGTTGCTTTCATTTCTGAAGTATGTGTTTAACCTATGGTATGAAGTGCATACATCTTCCTTAGATAATTAATAAATCTCCAGGCATTGATGAAATTGGTTATGAAGTATCTTTGAGCAAGGGAATTCAAACACATGAGAGCATCATGGCTCAAATGGATCGTTGGACACCATTACTCCAATATTTCATTCTTGGAGATTTGTTGGAGTTGTTTTACCCACAGGTAACTACTAGAAGGAATATTGGGTTTCAGTTAGAGAATGTTGGAGTGAGGATCTTTCCCCTCATTCGTTGTTTGAGCATCTTGGGTGCATCTGAAGTCACTATTGTTGTTGACATTGATTTCTTCATACCCACACTGCCAATTTGATGTTGGATCGAGCTCCCTTCTCCAACAAACCATACCTGGCACAGAGCATGAGTTTTTTGGTTTTAGATAGTCAGGTTTCTTTGTTATTAGTTTTCTAAACATGGTATTTGACCTAGCTTTGTATATATATCAGATTTATTCCCAAGGGGAATACATATAGAAATTTTCATCTGGAAACGAAGCTCTAAACTTGTGTTGAATTTTTTAACACAATTTGTTGATTAATAAAAGCTAGTTCATGTTATCTATCTTGGAGAAGTTTTAGTTTTCGTTCTGATTATATTTAACGTGGCTAGACACATGGATAAAGGGCCCACTCCACGAGGTACTGGGTGTCCCAATGTTTTTATATTTGCAGCTTGAATGTTTCATGTGTATTTTTTAGATTAAGTAATTGAATATTTGTTAGATGTATCTCTATTTTTATATCAGATTTATGATTTGTGGGTTATGTAATTAAATAGCTAAGTTGTGAGTGTGCTTCTTGTTCTTAATTGTGAAAATAGTTTTTGCAATATATCTCTTGTTTCCACTGTCATTTACAGCTTGCAAGCATACGTTGAATGATAATTTAGATAGTCTTTCTCAACTGTTCCAAAACTGTAATTTAATTTGCAAAATTTGTATTGCATTCAGATGATTGAGTGTTGGGATTGAGAACTAATCCAAGATCCAGAAAGGATACATCTTGTACATGTGTTCCTATTCCCTGTAATGGCCAAATTAGAACTCAAAAATACAACCCCAACTCAGATTTAGAGAATTAGCTTGTTACTTGGTTATCTATGCCTTTCCTTAGCTTTGCTTTTGATTTTGAAACCTAGAATCATAGTTAGTATTTTCTCAACAGCCAATTCAAGTCTCCTTCATCTTGCACAAACAATGTATGTTCCTCGCAAAGATTATGAGAACCCCAATTGATAAACTAAATGATTAAGTGTCTTTATCCACATAATTTACCTATATAAAAACATTGTCAATGGAATTGTTTCCTTCATATTGGGTAAACCTATAATAAAATCCATTGAAACCTATTCCCAACATTGACTTGGTATAGCTAATGGTTGTAGGAGACTTTGGGTCTTGATTTTTTCTCCCTTATTCTATTGGTAAACCACACGCTCGGTCATGAACTTTTGAACATCAGTTTTAAGAACTTCCTAGAAAAAACTCGTCTTGATCCTTTGGTAATTTTTCAAGAACCTTGAATGTTCTCCTATAGGAGAAGTGTGCAATTCCAAAAGGACCTTCTGTTTGAGTTGGGAATTCTTGCATAGGTATAGGTGATCTTGATACCACAACAAATCATTCTTCCACACAAATTTGTCTAATGCATTTGGGGCTTTTGGTAGTTGTTGTCTGATATTGTATACCTTATGATATTGCTTTCATTCTATCCTTGCTTCTTCCACCCAATATGCTGTGGAATGGAAATAACAAATAGTAAACCCTATGTTTCTTCTTCTTTCTTTGAAAGTGCATCTGCTACCATATTATGTTTTTCTTTTTGTAGATAATTTCATATTCATAACCTAGTATCTTTGTAACCCATTTTTGTTTCTCTTCTAAAGATAATCATTGTTCCAAGAAGCACTTCAAACTATCATGATCTATTGTTACTTTGAAGTGTCTTCCTATTAGATAAGGGCACTATTTATTACATGCATGTAGTATGGCCAACATTTATTTTACATAAATGGGTTTTAGTAAGTTATTTTTTTTAAGTTGGTTTCTTTCAAAAGGAAAGGGACCTTCATTCTTGCATTAAAATTGCACCAATACCATGGTCTGAGACATCACACTTCACAATAAAAAAAATTGTGAAGTCAAGTGTAGCCAGGATAGGAGTCGTACACATTTTTTTTTAAGTTTTTCAAAATTTGTGGTTTCTTCTTGATTCCAAGAAAATGCCTCCTTATTTAATAATGTTGTTAGAGGTGCTACTATTTAATCATAATTATGACAAACTTATAGTAATAGCCTGTCAATCCTAAGAATCCTCTAAGATTCTTCAAGGTTTTAGGAATTTACCATTACATCATAGCTTTAATTTTGTTAGGGTCCACTTTAACACCTTCATGAGATACAATATGACCCAAATATTCCACTTCTTGAACCCCAAAGGAACACTTGGAAAACTTTGCAGATAGTTGTTTCTCTTCTAATAGTTTTAAGACCTTGTCAACATGTTGTACATGCTCTTCTCAAGATTTTCTATAGACTAGTTTATCATCAAAAAATACCTGTAACACCCCGTATTTTGAACTCAGACAATTAGAACTTTGGTTTTACTCATATCAGTAATTCATTGCTTAGTAGTTATTTGAACTTAGTTAGATTGATATAAACATTTGAGATGTGTATATATGGACCTATTTATGTGTTGGATACTTCTATTTTTATTGTTATATGTTCATGATTATGATAGTTATGAGAATTGTTCAAACATGCAAATTTAAATATGGAATTTTGGTACATGGATATCAGTTCGAGTTATGTTGTGAATTCATAACAGATGCAAGGCATGCTATAAATAAACATACATTTCTTAATTGAACATCAATATAGATATGGATCCTTATATGAAATTATGATGTACATGCATGGATATGAGTTATTGGTGAACTAACCTATAGATTGATGATTTATGTGATAGCCAAACGACTATAGTGCTAAGGAAACTTGGATGTCGTAAACATCAAGAATATAATGCTATAAGTCATACTTATTATTTAATTTATGATTTGAAATATTGCTATGATCTTTGGTAAGTGTGGTTTTCACATGATACATAGCTTTACCAAAGTGTTTATTTGATGACGTGACTCTAAGAACAGTAGTTGCAAAGTATGGCTTGATGTAGGGTGTTGACCCTAGTTCTATAAGGAGGGGTGGAGGTATTTTCCACCATTTATTCTTCGAAACCTAGAGTTGTGGGAGGGTTGTGTGAAGTCACGCTCCCCTAGATGTACGATGGCGACTGCTAGTTGCCTGCTAGGGAAGCTTGGTCGATATGTATGACACTTCCACTAACAAGTTATATCTAGAGTTAGGTCAATATAGTTGACGCTCTAGCTTAGTCCAACAGAGGAAATGATAGGATGGAAGATGGAAGTAGGTTAGGAAGGAAGGATGCTTCGATGTTAGTTGAAAATATTGATTGGGGATTGGAGATGCCACTATTGTTTACTCACTTGGTTCCTACCATGTTTAAAACTCTTTTGATTTCCTATTGATACTTTAAGTGTGATAATGAGTTATTGATGAATTGGTGTAATTTTGTTCGTTAAGATTATTAAATGATGCGTTACTTGATTTAATGTCCTACATGTCTTAGTGTGATCATATAGGAACTATGCACTAGAGGCAGTGGTTGTTCATCGTTAGTACATGCATAATATATGTGTCTGCTAGCTATGCACACATACCCTACACTAGATTATTAACTATTAATTATTAAACTAGATTATTAACTATTAATTGAATGTTTATTGACTATGTAAATTATATTGCATACGAAAATATCTAGAAGCATTAAATACCTTCTTTGATTTTGATTGATGGTTGGTATGATGAATTAAATAAGCATGGTGGGTTGTCATGTACATTTTGGGGAAAATTTTCAGATTGCATTTATTAGATAGCATGAGAAGAAAGACTTTCCATTTTATTTATTGTTTTTTAATGCAATTCGTTTATGTTTTAGTTTTATTTTAATCTTTTCCCAAAAATCTAGATAAGGGAGGTTGATAGATAATAATGAGGATGGTTTATGAGACTTGGGGAAGGGTATATGGAAACTTGATAAATAGGGAGGAAAAATGGTGAGGAAGAAGATCATTGGGAGGTTTGAGCATGATGAGAGGTTGTGAAATTCTTGGCAGATATAATTCTTGTGATAGTCTTCTTAGAGCATATGTGCTTTGTTGTCCTTGGAGTCACAGGCACGGAGGGAAAAGAAACCGAAAGGTTTCTTGGATCTAAGAAGTTGACTAGGCTCCTAGTTGGCTGGGAGGATTCCATTGTTTCCCTCTGGGCAAGTGGGAAAATAAAATGGGAAAAGATTACTTGGAAGCACTCTCCTACTACTAGTAGAACTACATTGCAATTGATGAGCTTCAACAAACCATGGAGGAGGTATTTTTCAGTGGTATTTTGTTATAATTTTATTTTAAGTTTTAAATCTTAGAGTTAACATATGACTGAATTCATCATATTATTAATATCATTGAGCAAATGTAAAGAGTTGTGGAAATGGAAATCAATGAAATTATGTTAAAACAAAGTTTTTATTGCATATGTATTTAATGAGTGATTGATTGTCTAGCATCCTGGAGGGGTGCTACAATACCAATACAAATTCTCTAAGGAAGGGTTTGGAAATAGAATTCATCAAGCTTTGAAATGTTGAAGGTGCATTAGTAAGTTCAAATGGAACAACCAAAAACTCATAATGACCTTCATGTTTTCTAAAGGCTATTTTGGGAATGTCTTCTTTCCGCATTCTAATTTGATGATATCTTGAACAAAGATCCAACTTAATAAAGAAAATTGCTCCATACAATTCAACTAATAATTCATCAATGATAGGAATAGTAAACTCATCTTTGATGGTCATTTTGTTGATTTGTCTATCATCTGAACACATACGCCATGAACTATCATTTTTTGTAACCATCACCACTGGTGAAGAGAAAACACTTTGACTAGGTTGAATGATGCCAACCTCTAACATTTCTTGGATCATATGCGCAATCTCACTCTTTTTTGTTTATGGGTACCTGTAAGGCATAATGTTAGGTGGTACACTTCCTAGTTGCAAATGAATAGCATGGTCATGATCTCGAGCAGGTGGAAGACCCTTAGGAATCTCTCCAAATACCTTGGAATGATTGTTGATAAAAAATTTGAGATCCACTAGAGTAGAGGATATAGATGTTTGAACATGTAGTGAGCACAATTGTGCAATTACACCATGTTGTCCCTTTTTAGTAATTTTGTCATGTTATTAGACCTTCTCACTTTAGAGGGTTTCCCTTTGATACCTTTGAGCTCAATTTCCTTTCCTTCTAAGGAAAATCTCAAGAAAAGATCTTGAAAATTAAGGGACATTATTCCCAATGATTATAACCTTTGGACCCCTAATACAACATCAACACCGTTCATTTGGATTGCAATCATGGTACTATCCAATAAATACTACCTCATATTGAGCTTAATACTATGGCACTTCTCTAAACAAGTCACAATATATCCATCTTGTTGGAATTTGGGTTCAACACTTCTCACGAGTTTCGTGACATGGGTTAACCCCCTCCCGTGGATCCTAACTCCGACAATTGTGGCAGATACTAACGCCTACGGTTTTTGGTCTAACGAAAATCATAGTCCAACAAATGGTATCAAAGCATCAGGTATCGAGTTTGAAACTCACCCGACAGGCATTGGGGGGGAGATTGTTGGACATTGTGTTCAACACTTCCCGCATGTTTCGCGACATGGGTTAACCCCCCCTCGTGGATCCTAACTCCGACGATTATGTTGGAGACTAAGACCAGCGGGTTTTGGTCTAACGACAATTGTAGTCCAACACATCTACAATCATTACTTGAAACTCTGGTGCTGGAAATACAAAGCAATTGAGAAGTTTTGTTGATTTGTAATTGATAAAGTTATGGGTACTACCAGAATCAATCAACATTGTTACCTTTTTATTTTTGATATATCCTTCTATTTTGAGGATTTTGGAGTATTGATGTTGCCTAGTGCATGAAAATATATGGTTGGATTAGTCTCTTATACATCTAGATATTTTGACGGTTCCAATTCTTGATCTTCTTCCTCTTCACAGTCTATGCATAATATTTTTTTCTCACCGCGTTTGTGCCCCTTACTATACTTTTTGTCACAATTGAAACATATTCCCTTTGTTCTTCTTTCATTCATTTACTAAGGTGTTAACCTTATTGTTTGAGGGAGGTTAGGAGAGGGAACATGGTTCTCTCTATAGTTGTTAGCGACCACCCTTCTAGTAGCCATATTTTTCTTTTCATTTTTCTTGTGATACTAAAAGCATTAACTAGGGATTTAGGTTCTAAGAGTCGCACCTCATGTTGATTGTTCTCCTTTAAAGTGCCCATAAAGAGATCTAACAAATTAACCTCTAGATTTTCCTTTACCTTGAGACTGATCTTTTGGAATTGTTGAATGTGCTCTACAATTGGACATTTTTCCAAATATTTATCAATTGACTAAAGAATGTGTTACTCTTAATATCCCCATAATGTGTTATCAATTCATCTGTAAAAATGGACCAAGAGATAATAGAGTCATTTTTTTGTTCGCAAAGACATTGGTATCAAAAAAATTGATCAAGTTCTAAATACAATGCTACAAAAGTTACCTTTTGTAAAGTTGGCACTTGGTGTAGATCAAAGAATTTATCCATCTAGAATATCCATGTTATAGGATCTTTACCATCAAATTTCCTCATATCAATATTGGGAATTAAGTAGTTGCTTGGTGTTGCATTGAACCCGTAATGATGTGGATCTTGAAGTGATGAATAATCATGATTATGGGACTCAATATTATTTCCTCCACATTTTGACAATTTCCTTGTGTCTTGATATCTCCTTAATGGAATCTTTCATCCATGGTATGTAAGGTGGAATTTTGTAATTGCTGCATCATTTTATCCATGTTTTGATTCATGGAATTTATCCTTTGATTGACGGAATATATCCTTTGATCCATTAACTTTTTCATTTTATCTTCCTTTTGCTCCATCAAATTGTCCATATTCTTTTCCATCTGTTCCCTATTTTCACCCATCTTTCGTTCCATTTGATGAAAAATCTCTTCTCTTTCTTCTTGAGTCATGGTTGAGCTCTTTAGAGGTTTAGGTGGTGAATTAAATTTTGGAGAACCTTTTGGAGCCATGTGAAAAAATGATAATACTGCTCTTTTTCCTCTTTATCATAAATTTTAATCACCAAAAATATATCTTCCAATATAAAACTATGCCAAGTATAAGATATGTACCTTTAAAACCCTAATTTGGAGACTTTCTGGATGGTTGATCTTTGTCCTGATGTATCTCTTAAATTTGAGATATTTTGAGCCTAACATTTTGACCTGTAGTACTTTAATGTTTTATTAAACTCCTGAAAAATTTCACATTCTAAAACTTCACCACAAAAAAGTTATAACCAAAATTCCCAAATTACTCATTTGAAACTAATTTTAGGACTAGTAAAAAACCCTAACTTCCACAAGATATATCTCATAAAGTTTAATAATTAAAAATGTGAAAACCATTTCACACGCAACTCTCTATGTCTCCTCAGGATTCTGGAAACTTCAAAGTCTAAAACTTCACCGCAAAAAAGTTATAGGAAAAATTCCAAGATGACTCTTTTAAAATTGATTTCAGGATTAGTCACAAACCCTATTTTCCATAGACTATATCTGCGAAAGTGTAATGAAATAGAACTTTAAATTTTTACCACCTGTACCCTAATATTGGTACTCGATCTCATCAAAATTGAGCCATCTGAAACTTCCCAAAAAAATATATAGTGAAAATTATAACATGAATTGTTTAAAACTAATTTCAAGATGAGTCAAAAACCCTATCTTCCATAAGCTATATATATGAAATTATAACGAACCAAAAATTAAAATTTTTACCACCTATACCCTAGTATTTCTACTCAACCTCCTCAAATTTTCATTATCTGAAACGTCCTAAAAAAAAAATTATAGCGAAAATTCCAAGATGTCTTGATTGAAGGAGCAAAACCTTAGGATCACAGTCTCGAATACCAAATGTTAGGCAACAAATACCAAAATAGCCTAAAACTATAAAGAGAAGAAGCTCTACGCCTTGAGAAATAGATATAAGAATGAAAGATAAGTCTCTTTGAGGGGAAAACCTCCTTTTACAATAGAATGAATGTACAATAATGAGATGAGTTGATTCTAAAACTAGATCTCCTTAATGTGTATATATAGGAAACAAAGGGTACAATTACAATTAAAGGGTCTAGCTGAAAACACCAATAGAAATATAACTCACTATCTAGAATTTAACATAGGGATTTGTCTAGGGATACACAGTTTTTCCTTTCAAATTCTCCATGTAATCTATCTTTGAAAGTATTCTAAGTCATATCCCTGTGAGAAGATGATCTTGAATTTCTTTATGTGTCTTCTGAGATAAATGATTCGCTAGTATTGGATTTTGATGATGTATATGTCATGTTTCCCCTTCAAGGGTAATAGTCCTAGAGCCACCCAATTAGCCACATAAGTGAAATTTGTGGTTTAAAGGGAGTAAGTATTTGAAAAAAATTATTTGTTCTTGCATTTATCATAAGATCTTCACTATCATTTCATGTTGATACATCACTTAAATTGATGAATAGTCCACCTATTATCTTCCTAATGATCGACTTATTGATTACTTGTTGATGGTATATAGGATTGCATTAGTTCATTGTTTTCTCTGGAATATATCTTTGGATTAGTAATATTTTGGGACATACCTAAGGCACTAGTTAATATGGTTTAAATACAACCTATGTGATAATGGCGTTTTTTGTGATGATGCTACAAGTAAGTGGAATATAATAAAAACTTTGAATATTCATTTATAACAACAATGAATTATTGGCATTTAAACTTACATATGAGCATGCTCTAATGGTATCTAGTGGTTGATAAAGGCCTTAATATTGCACATGACAATTATATGCTTTGAATAAAATATGATCTTATTTTAACTATCCTAAAGTCTGAATCATCATTGTTGTGGATTGAGAATCATTTGGCACATGATCTCATTTGTTGAGACACTTGAATTGGATGATAAACAAGTCCCATAATTCTAGAAATTTCAATACTTGGGGATAAAGGACATGGTGGAAAAAAATGGCATTATCTCTTTAAGTCTTATGGTTACATGTCATGCTCTAATTTAAGTCTCATGAATGCCACTCTATATTGGTTTATTGGATATCATTGCTTCATATAAGAGCCTCGTTTAACACTTTGGCAATTTTTTGTTTCCATGGTTGATGTTATTTTGACATTGAATGTGGAATATGTTTAATCCACTCATGTGTTGCACCCTTTCATTTGGTTTCCCAACATAATAATTTTATTACAAGCACATTTGTTTCATTTACACATCATTAAAGACTTGTTAATCTAGCAAATAAATTACATACCTTAATATGTCTTCAACCTTGAGAGTCAATTGATTAAATTGCTAGTTGTCTTAGTCAATCTAGTCCTAGAAAATATCCCATTGCTACCACTGATTTGGATAGATAGACCATAGGTATTCCCCCCTAGCTAAGGTAGCTTAATTTCCTTAGTCTAAAGTGTGGGGAAAGGCCAGTGAGGTGACAATGGGTGGATTTCCTAGTAGTTTTTTCTAGGATCTCCCATAAAGTTTATGAATTTTCCTTTAGTCAGAGTTTGAGTAGTAACATTTTGGTGCCATTGCTAGGGAGAAATTCCACTTCCTGAGTTTAGAATTCTTAGATTCAAGTTTGATGAGCTTAGGAAAAGTTTATCCAGTGACTCCATGTAACAAACCCTTGCCTAAGAGATACTCTACAAGGAGATATTCTAAGGGAACTATTCATTTGATCCAAGAGACCGAAATATACTTCGACCAACAAATCCATAGGATCAAAGAATCCCCAATCTTTGAATATTACCTATACCTTCTGGTTGTTGAAGATATTTGATATTTGTTTGAGAGTGATAATGCACCAAACACTTAAGTTACAATGGGTGATTGGCTTGCTGAATTGAATATCCCTTTTGACTTTACAAACATCCAAGGATATCCCCATGATATTCTTGATAAATCCATTGATAATTTTCCAACTTTTCAAGGGAATAATGTTTTGTTAGAAGAAAACCATTGGAGGAAGTTCAAAAATATGGCCAACAAGTTTGCTACAAATTATGAGGATGTAAAAATGAGGTTATTTACACTTTCCTTGGAAGATGATGCATAATTTGGTTCATATCCTTACCTGCAAATGGAATTAGTACATTGAACCAATTGAAGAATGCTTTTATGGAGAAATTGGGTGAGAAGAAGGAAAATAGGTATTTGTTGGTTGCCCTTATCTCAACCAAGAAAAACGAGAATGAGGTTATGGAAGAGTTTAATAAAATATTTAGTTAGATTTTCCAAAAGATAAAACAAAATATCAAACCCCTAGAACAAGCAATTCTCATTTACTACTTGGATTCCATTGATGGAGAAATTTGAGACAACAAGACCCCCAAAACCTTGCAACTTCCCAACAAGCTACAATCAAGGTTGGAAAGAACTTAACTTTTCTAGAAGATCCAACCAAGAAAGATCTTCTAGAATTAAGAGTGAACCCAAGAATAATTTTTTCATCACTACTAGTTCTGAGAATGATACGATGACATTTTTATCAAATGCCATGAAGAGAATGGAGGATAGTTTTGCTAAACAAACAAAAACACTTCAACAACAAAACCAAGCCATACCAAAAAAGGTGGTTCTTTTGGAAAGGTAAACCCAACAAAATAGATTTCAACCAAGATGTGGTGGTTGGGATAAGCCTAGGAAAACTCAACATAATTAGAATCAAAGAGTTCTTGATCCTCTAGAAATAAATAATGTGATCGACGAAGAAGCCTTATTGTGGCGCAACCCTTGTAATTTGCACATAACCAAGAGACTTGTATGGTTGCCAAAGAATCCACTCAATGAGTAAGTGATATGTACAATGATGGGTCAATTAATTCTATCAACTATGTGGGTGACTTATAGATATCTTGAATTCTTGGGGTATTCTTTTGTCAAGAAATTTCGCTTCTCACTTTGGGGGTTCTTTGCAAATGGATCTTTCATATGCTACTATTCCTACTTGTGATGACACCTTTGTGACTTTGAAAAGGGAGATGTTTAGGAAATATCATGTGGAAGCACCCAAACTACCCAAGAATGAATTTGTTGACACTTTGGATGAAGACTTGAGTAGTCATGCAATTCTTATCTTTTCTTTATGATCCAAAATGGATCCAGGAACCAAAATGGGTCCAGGAAGGCCTAAAAATCAAAGTTCTTATAATCGCTTCAAAATGGATGTGTGTGTAGGCCTCATCGATACGAACCCAACGCAACTTGAACGGGCTCAAATGAACATCGTATGAGCAAGATATCACATTCTGTTAGTTTTGCCAAACATGAAAATTTCTTTATGACTGTACAGTTCGTACAGTGCTGACGTGGAAGCTGACCGTACAATGATGTGGCTGTATGGATGGACAAGTGGTAGGTGACCGTACAGTATGGCCTGACATGTGGCAGGTGACTGGGCAGTACGAACTGACACATGTCAGACATGTGGCATGTTGATTGGGCAGGTGTTGACAGGCGAGCGAATCACATCTTGACACATGTTTGTTTGATGGTAAGTGTTATGGTTCCACATGGCCCAGTCGTGGGCTTCCACGTGGCACCCCTCATTTGTTGGCTGTGGAAAAATTGTATGGACTCCACAGGAGTCGAACCCGTGACCTCTGATCCGGGCGGAGCGCTTTGGCAATGCCGTGCTACCAGCCCACCCACGGTAGTACTTAATATGTAAAGTGTGAATTAAATATTTGAACTGATATGTTGGTTCAGATGGTAGAGTAAAGGGTTGAGGTTAGGCCCCAGCCCCCGACACATATCCATATAAATCTGCCATATAACCTTACACTATATGTTGGTGTGGGAATTGTTACGTGTTGGTTAGCCCCCGACGCTACCATATGACCATTGCCATATGTCCACCTTTGGCACGGATTTGTGGGGATAGCGCCCATTCGGCCAGGCTATCCCACCGACCAAGGCGTGTGACCAGACGCTAGGAACCAGCGGCCCAACGAATTGCATACGCGTGGAGCTTGGGGGCGTGGCCATATGGCCAAGCGCATATGACCTGGACCCAGACTCGGAGGAGCCCAAGCGCGCCAACCTAGCGCTTGGCCACATGGAAGCACCATATGACCAGGGGCCCGGTTCAAATGGGGGTTTCACCTAGAAATGCACCTAATTTTGGGTTTTCAACCATATAATAAGATTTTTATTAATTTTTAACCCTGTTTGGGGGGATTTTGGTCATTATTGGAGGATTTGGAGCTCTTTTTTAGGCCAGATCTTGGGAGGAATTTGAGAGGATGTTACGAAATTTAAATCTATATAAACCATAGGTTCTTAGCAACTTTAGAGAGAGGTTCAGAGAAGGAGAAATGCTGAGGAATTTGACAATCAAAGCCATTTTTATGCAGGGAAGCCATTGAGAAGAGCAACTTTGCGGGCCATTTTCGGGAGCTTCATTCATCTGTTTTCAGTGTCGTCAATTGTGTTGGGTTCTTGAGATCTAGAAGAACACATCCATATTAGTTTGTAATCCATTTGAAACTTTTATGATATACTTTCGAATATTTTAAGAGAAATAAGAAAGCCTCACCCACTGAGACAAAGGCCTGGAGACGTAGGCGATATTGCCGAACCCCGTTAACAACTTTTGTAGTTATGGTTTGTTGATTCTTGTGCTTATTTCCAAATATGTATATCTTATTATGGTTGCCATGTTACATCATTAATTCTTCTTCTTTCATCAATTTCTTAAATGGTTAATGAACTCATGTTTTAAAACTCAACCATAGTCTTTAAAAGATCTTTTCAGATCAAGTGGTATCAGAGTTAGCTGACGGTTGGTTTTTGAGTTTGCATGATTACCAGGAAAAATATGAATCATGGTGAAGGCAATATTTTTGAAGAGAATCCTGAGATTGGATTGAGAAAGAGAACTTCTCAAAGTGAGAAGATGGCATCGGAAGAGGAACTTTCTCATGAGGAGAAAGAGTTTCGAAAGACTTTTTTCACCATGTCAGAGATGGTGAAGGTTTTATATGATGATTACTTGGAGCGGAAGAGACTGATTCTAGGTGAATCTTCAAAGGCCAAAAGTGAAGAAGGAGATGATCCTCTTAAACCTCCTCCTTCACCTCCTTCTTCTCCATCAACTTCTTCTTCTTCAAGTACAATTTCGAAGTCCACCGCAAGAAAACATTCCCATAAACATAAAAATGAGATGCCTTTACTTAAGCTTGATCTGAAGTTTGAATTACCCATGTATGATGGTGAAGTCAATGCGGAGATGCTTGATAACTGGGTCAGACAGATGGAGGTTTATTGTAGTGTGCAACAAATCAAGGATGAGGCAACTCGAATCAAATTGGCATTGCTTCGACTTGTGGGCACAACACTCATTTGGTGGCAAAGCAAGTTGCAAAATGGCACGCAACAAGTGGGTAATGTATTTCCATCATGGCAAGGTTTTGTTTTTGCACTTAGAAAACAAGTTTGTCCTTTGGGTTATAAAGAGAAGGCTTTAATTGAATGGAAAGGTCTTAAACTAAGAAATGGACAAACAGTGCAAGAATACACAGATGAATTTCGTAAGATGGCATTGATGTTAGACATTCCTTTACATACCCAAGAAACTCTTATGAACTATATAGGAGGTTTACCTGCACACATTCGTAACACTGTATTTATGTTTGGACCTACTAATATTGATGAGGTTTTTGTTCAAGTGACATACATTGAGGCAGGGAAAACATGATTTGGTGTATCAGGGGAATCGTCTTCAAGAAAAGAGGACAAAAGGAAGTGGAATGGAAAGAAGACAAATTCAGTGGAAAGAAAGGAAGAGAAGCTCTCTTGCAAGCATTGCGAGAAAGAAGGGCATGATGAGGACCATTGCTGGAAATTGCATCCTAAGAAGAGACTGAAATGGTTCAAAGAGAGGAAAGGGAGGAAAACAGCTGCAGCAGCATCACGACCAACAGACTTGGGATCGGATTCAGGTGATGAATCTAAAATCACAACGGTTGGTTTGACATGTAAAATTGGTGATGGATTTGATTCTAGAAGTAAATTGTTTCACATAAGGGTCATAATGAGACATACTAAGGTCGACACATTGATAGATAGTGGATCTCGATCTAACTTGATTTCAGAGGAAGTGGTTAAACAATTGGGGTTTAAACACGCAGATGCATCATAAGCCTAACTCACTCAAATGGATAAGCAACAATCATAAATTGCACATAATAAAGCAATGCACATTAAAGTTTGCAATTTCATTTAAGTTTTTGGATAAGGTAACATGTGATGGGGTGTCACTCAATGAATGTTGAATGGTCTTAGGCAATCCTTATTTGTATGATCGCAAAACAATCTTCTACAGGGAACAAAATCAATATCACTTAATCAGAGCAGGCAAAGAATATGTTGTACATGCTCATCACTTAAAAGAAAATCAATCTCTTCAAACAATGGAACAATTAAGGAAGGCAGCTCATGCAAGAAACACACCTGTAATTGTGCCAAATCAAGTAATTGATCTTAAGCGAGAACATGAGATGATTGTAGAATGGAAGTTCAATCATACTTTGCTTCAAGATAAGCTAATGTCGTGCAAATACTACAAACATATTAGCTCATTTGCAGTCATATTTATGATGTTATCATTAGTAATGTTGTCAACATGGATGATAATGGATTCAGTAAGATGTGACAGACTACAAGTGGCTAACAATATGTTGTCAGTTGTCATGGTTATTTTACAATTGATCTTGATGAGATAGGTGCACATGATAGAGTTTAAAGACATAGAACAAGTGGGGTGGCCTATCCCACACTTGATCACTGGGTAGTATCCTTTTGGAGGACCAAAAGTTCTTAGTGGGGAGACGTGATCCAAAATGGATCTAGGAACCAAAATGGGTCCAGGAAGGCCTAAAAATCAAAGTGCTCAGAATCACTTCAAAACGTACGTGTGCATAGGCCTCATCATTACGAACCCAACGCAACTTGAATGGGCTCAAAAGAAATTCGTATGAGCAAGATATCGTGTTTTTCTCGCTTTGCCAAACATGCAAACTTTTGATGATTGTACAGTCCGTACAGTGATGGCATGGCAGCTAACTGTACAATGATGTGGTAGATGATGTGGTCGTACGAATGAATACGTATTAGGTGACCGTATAGTACATCCTGACACGTGGTAGGTGACTGGGCGGTACAGATTGACACGTGTCAGATAGGTGGCATGTTGACAGGCGGGGAGCTTGGGAGGGTGGCCATATGGCCCAATGAATTGCATGCACGTGGAGCTTGGGAGCGCGGCCATATGACCAAGCGCATATGACCAGGACCCAAACTCGGAGGATCCCAAGCGTGCTAGCCTAGCGATTGGCCACATGGCAATGCCATATGACCAAGGGCCCAGATCACAAGGGGGTTGCGCCCAGAAATGCACCTAATTTTGGGTTTTCAACCATATAATAAGATTTTTATTGATTTTTAAGCCTGTTTGGGGGGATTTTGGCCATTATTAGAGGATTTGGAGCTCTTTTTTAGGCTAGATCTTGGGAGGAAGTTGGGAAGATGATACCAACTTGAAATCTATATAAACTATAGGTTTTTCGTAGCCTTAGAGAGAAGGTCAGATAAGGATAAATGCTGAGGAATTTGACAGTCAAAGCCATTTTTATGGAGGGAATCCATTGAGGAGAGCAACTTTGCGGGCCATTTCCGGGAGCTTCGTTCATCCGTTTTCAGTGCCGTCAGTTGTGTTGGGTTCTTGAGATCTAGCAGAACACATCCATATCAGTTTGTAATCCATTTGTCCATTTTATGATGTAATTTCGAAGCTTTGAAGAGAAATAAGAAATCCTCACTCACTGAGACAAAGGCCCAGAGACGTAGGCGATATTGCCGAACTCTGTTAACAACTTGTGTTTTTATGGTTTGTTGATTCTTGTTCTTATTTCCAAATCTGTATATCTTATTATGGCTGCCATGTTACATCATTAATTCTCCCTCTTTCATCAATTTCTTAAATGGTTAATGAACTCATGTTTTAAAACTCAACCATAGTCTTTAAAAGATCTTTTCGGATCACTTTAGTACCTGATATTAATAAAGGAAGAAAAAATGGGGTAAATATGAAGATTTGGAGTCATCTTTGATAAAGAATATCTCCACATCCCACATGAAGATAAAGTATGGGAAAAAGGTGCTCCTTTCCAAGTTTCTAGGCATAATGAAAAAACTATTAATGACTTAAGGATGGATGATCATATAGAAGAAGTTGTTTATAAAGTGTGTGATCAACATTTGATAAGTTACCAACAAGAAGGACAAAATTTCATCCTTGGGCATTCTTTTACTCTGCCTTCACATGCCATTGACATGGATGATCTTCGATTTTATAAAGTTCCTATGTGGTCAATAAATGGCTTAATTGATCATCTGAGTTTCCTAGAGGTTGTGAGGTGCCTAAATAATTATGGAGAATTTATCACAAATTTGAGTCCTTGCCTTCAAAAAATTACATTGAGTCATGAACACATAGTTTTTTATTTCTCCTCCTTTTTCTTGAATAAGGGTGAAAAGGAAATCCTACATTGCTCATAGTTGGATCGACCCTTGAAACCTTTGTCATTTGATTATGCATGCCCATGGTTCATTGGATGGAGAAATTTTGTGACACAACAATTCATATTAGGCCAAGTCTTAGGTCCTTTCTTCAAGATAATCACCTTACTTTGAACCTAGGAATTATAAAGACTTTACCTTATGCTTACACAAATATTAATGCCTCTTTGTTTTGATTTACCACTCAACATGAGGGAAGGCTTTGCAAAGATGAAGATCTCATCAGGTGGTTACACTGGTTATATGATTTAATTGAACATGATTGAGATTAGCTAACCTTGGATAGTTGATCCATGAATAATCTCCCTGAGTAGTAGTGTAGGATATGTGTTTCACTTTCATGTATTTTTCTTACTTTCCATTTGTGTGTTTCATTCCATGCATTGCTTGTTTAGTTTTCCCAAAGAATTTAATTTCCTTAAATTAATTTATCTCTTTATGCTTTAGGGTACTTTCCTTTTTAATCCCATTACTGCTCATATAGTTGATCAATCTCGAACCTTGTCATTTGATTTCATGCATGCCCATGGTTCATTGATTGAGAAATTTCAGACAACACCATTAGGCCAAGTCTAGGTCCCTTCCAAGATAATCACCTTTACTTTGAACCTATAGGGAATTATAAAGATTCTTACCTTTATGCTTTTCATACAAATATTAATGCCTCTCTTGTTTTGATTTCACTCACTCAACATGAGGGAAGGGCTGCAAAGATGAAGATCTCATCGCATTAAGACCGGTTATATGATTTAATTGAACATGATTGAGATTAGCTAACCTTGGATAGTTGATCCATGAATAATCTCCCTGAGTAGTAGTGTAGGATATGTGTTTCACTTTCATGTATTTTTCTTACTTTCCATTTGTGTGTTTCATTCCATGCATTGCTTGTTTAGTTTTCCCAAAGAATTTAATTTCCTTAAATTAATTTATCTCTTTATGCTTTAGGGTACTTTCCTTTTTACATGCTTTAGACTTAGGAAAAATTTCATTTTTGCAAATTCATTTCATTTTTAGTAGAGGTTTGTCGAGGTGTTAGATTTGCCATGTTCATATGTTGTTGATGCTTTGAGTGAGTGTGTAGATCACATGTTTAGATGAGATTCTGGATTTATCATACACTCTTATACTAAGAGTGCATGTCCCCGAGTAGGATCCAGATGTTTCCCAATCAGTCGGTGTGGCATGTTCTAGCTTGCGTGAGATCATTTGATCATGCCATTTAGATGATGATGTTCTCCTTATTCTCCATCAGTTAGATGATAAATCAATTTCCATCACTTAGCTACCTCATCCATGGTATATTGATTATGTACAGCCTCATGCCTCAGTTGATAGATGCATTGTGCTTTCATTATACATGGTCATGCTCTCATTGTATGGGTTTGATACATAGACACAATGCTACAAATTTTAAGCTTGATGTGAATGTGGTAACACTAAAGTAATATCCATTAACAATTCCTAACAATAACGATTTTACTTTTTTCCTCAATACCACGGGGGACATAAATATCCTTAAATAAGTGTTGCCAAAACCTGGGTTTAATTGTACTACTAGTGATCTAGTTGAGTTAGCATACTTCATATCCTAATCACACTTAACACTTTCCATTTTCCCTTCTCACTTCTATCTCATTCATAAAAATATATTTCCCTACTCATGTTTGACTTATCAAATTTCATCCAGTAAGGTCTAGTCAAGCAAATCGAAAAACTAATGTGATCCTAAGTCAAATAAATCCAAAAATGTTAGAGGTGAAGAGAACAAAAGTTTTTAAAAAAACTTTAAAAAATAATAATAAGGCTAGATCTATGCCACCTCATCAAAAAGGCATGCACCCCAAAGTTCTGTGCTAAAAATGTATATCTAAATAAAAGGACTAGAAAAAAATTTAAAAATGTAAAAGGGAAAATCAGTAAAGTGTGGAGGTAGTAATGTTAAGCAAAAACTCCCTTTTATAAGGCTTAAACATACAAATAATGAAGTTTCCTAGCTCTTAAAAACTAGTTGGGCTGGTAAAAAGGACCTTTATCGTCATATATGGCTTTGAGGATCATTACATGACATTCCCCCTCCCTTTCCATAAGGTATCCATCATTTTTCACATATCTCTAACCTTGTGATCTAGGAAATACATTTTTTCCTAGGAATTGTTGCATGTAAAAGGGGTAAGAGTGTCCTCCCATGGTAAAACTTAGGAACTTTGTAAAAATTAACTTGTGTTTTAAAGTTGTTAGAAGAAAATGCTTGGTGTGCATCACCTAACAACTTGTAAAGGGATTAGACCCACCACTATAAGTGAGTGCCCTGTGATGGGAACCATGTACCATGCCTCAAGATATATAGCATTGCATTGGGATCCATGATTCTACATTGGGATCTGTGTACTTCTATACAACCATATCCATGAACATTGGGATCCATGTCACTTGCCTTAGGATTCATGTACTTCATTGGGATACATGTCACTACTTTGGGATCTATGACAATGCATTGGGTAATGACAGGGATGTAACATCATCATAGTTGCCACATGGACTACTTCAGGAGGGCACCCCTATTTAGTTGGATCATATTTCCCACATGTGTGCATTATTTTCTTTCATGGACTACATGTGAGAGGTTGTTGAGGCAGTTGAGGACATGGACGAGTCAGTTATAGTTGGTTACATGTGGTTGAGGTGGTTGTTTCCTCTTGGACCTTACAAATTTGATGAGGTTCCTCATTTGGGCCACATGTGTCAATTTCCTCTCCTTCTAGAAGGGCACACTTCATCTTTGGTTGATTATTCTTCACTCATACATATTGGACCCTCATTCCATGGAGTTTGTTATGAGGGTGCCTCACTTTTGGAGCCTTGTTTGACTTGATCATGAGGACATTGGATTTTTTTAGGATGACACACATGTACCTATGCTTCTATGGACCACACATGTGGTTTATTTTGTGTATCTTCACTATTTTATGAGGAAACCCCTCCATTTGAGGATTATTAGTAACCACTTGTGTATTTTTCCCATGATTTTCACTTGGGAACATGGTTTTGGCCCTTGGTTTATTATGCTCATTATATTTTCACATGGTATTGTGCCAACCCATTGTTTCCATACAAGGTTTGAGGATGGCATCTCTCCTATATAAATAATGCATTGCTCTCATTTGTTACTAGATTTTGGACAATAAGATATATGATTTGACTCATTTCTATTTTCTCTAGTAGTTTGGATTAGGATTTTCTTGAGTAATTTCTTGTAAGGGATCTAGCAAGAGTGTCTTGATTGTAACAAGTGAAGGTGGATTGAGGAAGATAGAAAGAAGCCACAAGAGGAGTGGAGTAAAGTGCTACAGTGGAAGCTATAAGTGATGATTTGGGTCTTGTTTCTTGCATTTGGCATCTATAGATCTAACCTATCTTAAGCTTAAACTCTAAGGTGTTTAATTTCATTTCATTTATATCAAGTTTTTTTTTTTGTTAATGTTTGAAAATACATGATCTAATAACACTTGAACCTGCTCTCACTTTATTGGCAAGGTTTCATGTTTTTTATTGCATTGCTTGTCAGTTTATACCTTCGTAAGGATTAAACAAGTTAATTGATGCATCATATGTTTGAACACTCTAGTTCTTTGTGCAAATAATTTAGGTATTTATTGGTTTGAATTTATGTTTGAGCACTCTAGTTCTTTGCGCAAATGATTTAGGTCTTTATTGTTTTGAACTTCAATGTAGGAGGGTTACTTCATTGGTTTCAAAGGCCAATGTTTGGCATAATACTTCACATTTTGACAACATTTGGGGATTATTATGATTACAACACTTTAAATTAATGGAATGATGCCTCTAATGATGGAACGCCTCAACCATTAAGCAAAACGACTTAATCGTTTTCATCATTTTTCATGGTTTAGAAATTGTGCTTAAAGAGTTTCATATCTGGCATGATACAACAAAGCTCTTCACCGTTTTGGTATTCTTATGATTATAACACCATAAATTAATGATTTAATCCTAATATGATGGAATGACTTGATTTTGAGTGCCTTCTCTCATATATTTGACTCTCACATAAATGAAATTTGTGGTTTAAAGGGAGTAAGTATTTGACCCGGATTATTCGTTCTTACATTTACATTAACATCTTCACTATTAGTTCATGTTGCTACAACACTTAAACTAATGAATTTTCCACCTATTATTGATTTCTTGTTGATGGTATATAGGATTGCATTAGTTCATTGTTTTCTATGGAATATATCTTTGGATTAATAATCTTTTGGGACAAACCTAAGGCAATGGTTAATATGATTTAAATACAATATTTGTGATAATGGTGGTTTTTGTGATGATGCTACAAGTGGAATATAATCTAAACTTTGTTTTCCTGAATATTCATTTATAATAGCAATGAATTATGGACATTTAAACTTACATAAGAGAGCATGCTCTAATAGTATCTTGTTGTCGATAAACGCCTTAATATTGCACATGACAATTATATGCCTTGAATAAACTCTGATATTCATTTAACTATCCTAAAGTATGAATCATCATTTTTGTGGATTGAGAATCATTTGGCACGTAATCTCATTTTCTAACACACTTGAATTGGATGACAATAAAGTCTCTTAATTCTGGAAATTTCAACACTTGGGGATAATGGACATGATGGAAAAAAATGGCATGATCTCTTTAAGTCTTACAGTTACATATCGTGCTCTAATTTAAGTCTCGTGAATGCCACTCTATATTGGTTCATTGGATATCATTGCTTCATATAAGATCCATGTTTAATACTTTGGCAATTTTATGTTTGCATGGTTGATGTTATTTTGACATTGAATGTGGAACCAGTTTAATTAACTCATAAATTGCACCCTTTTATTTGAACTTTTAGCATAATAATTTTATAACAAACACATTTGTTTCATTTACACATCATTAAAGACTTGTTATTGTAGCAACCAACTTACATACCTTAATATATCTTCAACCTTGAGAGTGAGTTCATGAACATTGCTAGTTGTCTTAGTCAATCTATTCCAACGACTAATTTGGATAGATAGACAATATGCATTCCCCCCTAGTCTAGGGTAGCTTGGTTTCCTTAGTCTTAAGTGTGGGGCAAGGCCACCAAGGTGACAATGGGTGGCTTTCCTAATAATTTCTACTAGGCTCTCCCACAAAGGTTAGGAATTTTCCTTTAGCAAGAGTTTGAGTAGTAACATGTCCCATCTATGGAGGTTCTTCTTGTGCTATGGTACCTTTTGTAAGAATGATTCCTGGAGATATTCCTACTTCTACTATCATTTTTTGAATCATGTCCATGATGCATTTTACTATGAATGTCTATCAAACTTCGAAGCATGGTTGCATTTAATTGGTTCTACTCTTCTTGAGCCTTAATAGTCTTTCATTATCTACTCTATCTAATTTTAGATTTATAGTATCTGCAATATTAGAGGTATCTCTTGATTCTTGTATCCATTGACTCTATCTCCACATTACTAGCCTACAAATTTTCACCCATGGCATTCGCTTCAAATTCATAAGGATCTTGTTCATCCTCCATTATGATAGTTTTCTTATTCCAATCAATTTCAATCCTATGTTACTTCAATTATCTTGAATTTTTTCTTCTTACTATCTCTAGTACAATATTGCATCTATAAAAGTGTTCATACAATTACAATTATTAGATACATTTTATCCCCATAATTGTAGAGAATTATTTTTGTATGTATTATGGAAAATACAAATATTTTCAATTTAATTAAATAAAGGCTACAAGCTCTTTTCTCCCCAAATTTTAGAAAATACATAAGTACTTCTCCATAATATAAATCTTCAAGCTAATTACCTTCTAGAGGACATTTTCAAATATCGTATCCATGCTCAATTCTGAGCTCGGAACTAAAATTTGCATCTCGCTGAAGTTATAATTTTTTTTGCGCAGTTTTTGCACTTTTATGCTAGTACAACCAATGTTGGAGACCAAGTTTTTACTACCAATAAGAAAATCCAACAAGAATTAGAGAAATTTATGTGTCATGGACTTATGGTACCTCTAATTATGAGCATTTAGAAACCCTCAACTTAGTGATCAAATACTCCAATCACTTTTTACATTAATATGGAATAGTCAATTTTCTACTTTTTGCACTTTTCCATACTAGAAATTATTTTTGATAAAATAACTATCTTTCAAATGATTCAAAACTGGAAAATTTTACTTGGACAAAGTTAATCAAATTATTTTGGAGATCAAATGATGACTTTGAAAAATCTTCCATATTCATTGTCTTGGGTCACTTTTCCTCCATTTATAGTTTCAAAAATTATTTAAAAGTCTCATTGAATTATGAATTTTTCCCTATTTTTCTAATTCTAGGCCAAACCCCTTGTAATTTAACCAACATCTCATTTGGGTTTCCTCATTCCTACTCCTAAACCACAAAATCCAAATTTTATAATCAATTGAGCTTCTGACTGAAAGTACTGCCTCATCCTGTGAAACCTACATTTTTCCAATTTTTAGTAATTCAATGTTGAATATGCAAACTAGTTCTTATGGAAACTTTCGTAGATACCATCACTGTGGATGTCCACCAAAAGTTTCAGCTCCATCAATGTTCATATGCTTAAGTTATGGCCAAAAGAATAAATTGGCTCCAAACATTTTTTAATAATTTTTCTTTTGCTAACATGGCATCTTGTAGATGTGGCATGACATGTGGCTTATGATAATGTGGCAATGGTATCCACTTGGGTCCTACATGTCATCATTAGTTCCATGTCTTCCTAACTTACTTCCCACCTTACCTTTTTGCATAGCCCCATTCCCCTTTTCCTTTTTATTTATCTACACACACACACGTTGTGTGTGTGTGGGGGGGGGGTGTTTAAAATTTATTCATGGTGTCCTTATGCCTTATTTCTCCCTTATGTCCTTCATTTTATACATCCTCTATTGTGGTGTCCCATCTGACACACAGTGCCCATCCATCAATTACAGAGCCCCAACTTGTAGGTCTTTAATAGGCCCATTTCCCTCCACAATTATAAACCATTGAAACACATGTCACTTCCACATCCATTGCAAAGCTCAAAGTGTACCTTCCAAACCGTCTCCTCGAGGCTTTGCAAATTTCATACGACCATTTTCTTATACCACTTACCTTTCCAAGCAGGGACCAAGATCAATGACCCAGATCTATTGTGGAGGCCAAATTTATATATCTTTAACACACCTTGCACCCTCCACAATGGGAAACCACTTGAATACGTGTCTCTCCCTTATCCATTGCAGAGCTCAAACTCTAGATTTCAATACCACTCATCACTGCTCCATAATACCACTTACCACCATCTCATTACCACTCTTCCACATATATTATAATTTATGACTCTTCCATATATATATATATATAATGGTTGGGCTCTAGCCATGTCAATTACTACTCGACTACCAAGACTTGCAAGTAATGACTCAATTATGTAGACCACCTATCATTCCAATATGTTATCGTCTTTTACTAAATTCCATCCTTATTACTGGCAATTTGAATTTTTGTAATAATCAAATTGGGCATTTTATTAATTTCCATAGTTCACCCATTTTCCATGGAGCGGAACTTTGAGTTTGAAAATTTTCATTTATTGCAACTCCATAACTTGCACAAACACTCTAATAGGAATTCCAACTAATACTTGGAACCACTAATCCATCTATTGCAGGCTTCAACACCTTTTCCCAAACTATTCTAATTGACATTTTGTCAAACATATGGCATATAAACTACACTTTTTCCCAAATTTTAATTGAAACCTTTTGTCAAAGACTTTGTGGGTAACCCTTAATTTCTCCCTATATAATCGAATCCAACACATATGGCCCCATTTTTGTAACAATAAGCTTTGATATTACATTGTAGTGTCCCTGACCATTACCCCCAACCCTAGGATGGGTAACCATGACACGATCTTCCAAATTACATCCCACAAAAGCCAAATCTCCATAATAACAACTAAATAAGCCTCCCAAGCACCATATTTTACTAAAATTTCATGTGTAGAGGTGAATATAAAAATGCTTTGAAATAACAAACATAATCACACATAGAGCATGCAAGATACAATGATTTTTATAACAAAAAAAAAAACATAAATTTTGCATATTCATAGACAACAATAAGGAACTTATCTTTTAACTAAAGAAAGTCTAATAAATTGGCCACATAAGAGAAATTTTTCACCCAACCATAAGTATCTACTGCATATACAACCCCAAGTTGGGTTATGAGGCCACTAGGGCAAAGGAAATGAGCTACAAGCTTCTCTCTCACTCGGCCTAGCCCATTTTCTCTCATGATCAACCAATTTTCTCACTATATAACATTACATGCATCTCATCCAGTGATTATCATCCCAAGAAATCTCTTCCACTACCCCAAACAAAGTTATTCTTCCCTCTAGTGCTCTTCAATGTGGGTAGAATGAGCTCAATTTGTTGTATGTTTTTCAAGAATTTCCTTCCAAAACAATACTTGGTTCTTGAGCATCCAAAAAGAAGAAAAGGAACAGTGGGTGAAGGTTTCCTAACTATCCCAACCTCTATGCTCACCTACAACCATCACTCTTTCATCAAATGTTTGTAATTTTCTCTTAAGAGTGTTGATTTTAGCCAATTCCCAGATTTTTCATGGATGACAATGAAGAACACAACATCAACAATCTAACATTTGACAATAGAGGATTTACTTTCCCATAGGTCTCATTTCCTCTTCCCCTATAGTGGAATCATAGCCCCTCTACTACTCTACATAGCCATCTTGGACCATTGCATATTATATTCTAACATTAATATTTATATAGTTTTCATTCATCATCACAAGCCTAACGCATAGTCGATATATGTATATTTACATCACACATGCCTATTCATTCACTGGTTGGGCCTTGGCCTTGAGCTTCGCACTAGGAACCCATACTAGCATATTTACAACATTTACATAATCTGATTTAATACATGCCATGGGTTAAAATTGGGCCATTACAGGAAGTTTTGTAAAAAGAAGGGAGAAACTTTGAAAATCTTTTGATGAACCATTAGGTAAAGTCCAAAGATGAAAAAATTCTCCTTTTGAAGTTCCCCAATGAACTATCATGAAGAATTGAAACATGGTAGCATTTGAAAATTCAAACTTGCTCGATGAACCATCAATGAGCCTGAAAGATGTTCAAATATAAATTTCAAAATATCCCAATGAATTGTTAGGAAAAACTAAAAGGTGCTTCACTCGAAATTCCAATGTGGCTTGATGAACCATTGGATCCATTTGAAAGATGCAATCCTTTGAAATTTCAATAATTCCAATTGAACCATCCGAGCAATTTTAGAAAGGAACCAAGCAATAAAAAGGATGTTTCACGAGATTTAATTGAAACTTTCGAAAGGTATAATTCTTTCAAGTACTAGAAGTATCCAATATATGATATAAACAAAAAATAATAAAAATGAAAGAAAAGGGCCAAAAAATATACCAACAAGCAAGGTACATAAGAGACTAAGGTTTTTTAGGGAAGACCAAACAAGTCATTAGCCACCATCTCTATAAAACCTTGAAAAACACCAGGATTCAATTAGTCCCTAGGTAAGCATCAATAAAAAATAAAACCAAGGAAGGATTAAAATTGAAGAAAAAGGCAGTCCCCAAGTCTAGGAGCTTGGGCCTAGTTGGGGCATCAATAGGTTGTAAGGCCAACATGCCTCTCAAGTTAGCAATTTATCCTTTCTTATGCAAATCACTCTCTTGGAGAACCAATGAACTTCCAAGGTCATCAATTTCATTTTTTTCTTCATTAAACATTTATAAAACATCAATGTAAACACTACTTAGCACCTAGACACCCTTTACTCAACTAATAACTATAGATTGGACCTCCTTCGTTCCCTTCATTTAATTCGGAGAGCTATTAGGTTGTTGCATGACTACTCTAGATTATTGGCATCAATGGATAGCTATCTAAACCTCAACACCTTCATAGTCTCTTGTACCAAGAAAAGACAAGTAATCATTGTTATTGAGTTAAAAGCACCACACATCCCCAATCTTGAACATAATGTTGAAAACAAACCAATACGTTCCTTAAAGTAGGCCTAAAAATCGATTAAAATAAGCAATAATGGATCT
The DNA here is from genome assembly GCA_010110895.2 of Picea sitchensis. Classification (NCBI taxonomy): domain Eukaryota; kingdom Viridiplantae; phylum Streptophyta; class Pinopsida; order Pinales; family Pinaceae; genus Picea; species Picea sitchensis. The sequence goes on along the minus strand of SNQJ01S0000802.1, from coordinate 233,762 downwards.
CTTTGTTTTTCCAACTTCATAAACTTGTAACTCACTCACCCAACATTAGATAATCGAACCATCCAAAGAAAGGAGTATAGGAAATTATAATCTTTCCAACGAATGGTTAGATGCCACATTCAACATTTGGCTTGATGCCTTTCATAAAATGAGAAGTTAAATTGGCCTATTTGATAGGAAAATCCTTATTCTGCATTTTTGTACTTGGAAGACTAGGAATCAAATTTCATTGTGATCATAGACCTCCCCCCCAAAAAAAAATTACTTTAGCCACTTATGGAATTCAAATATTCAATTCATTTGGACCATGAAAATACATGCAAAGAAGCCCCATAGTCTAAAGTTCAATGACTACACGGAATGTTATTTCACCAAAATTGATAACTCTTCACGTGATTATCATCTTTATGTATGCCCTTTGACCCACATCACTAATGTATTAAAAATATTTGCACAAGAATCCACTATAACATGATAAAGGTGGCATTGAAAACATGTTAAAACCATTTCAATCACTTCCAATATATAAGCCACAAATCAATAACCGATAATCAAAGAGAAAGTGGAAATGCTTAATTCATCATCATCAACCAAGAGACAAAAAAGATGAAATCATGAGGCCTAAAACAAATCATGATAGCTTAAGGAAAAGCATTGAACATGCCATATTCAAGAGCATAAAGGAAGTAAGCAATCCATACATGGATACTCAATCATTCATTCAATTGATAGTCTTTTGACCTCATTAAATGCATTAAAAGACAAGTCACAAAAGATGCAAGGATTAGTGATTAGACTTATTAACAATTTTAGGGGGTCCCCAAGTCCTGAAACTTAGGGTTAGTTGAGGGCCTCAATAGGACCCAATGCATTGCAACCTCCTCCCGTGGTACATGGTTTTCCTAAAAATGCCATCGGTTATCTCTGAAAGCATATTACAAGCATATCCATTTTAGTTTAAGGCCATGTAAAAGATATTATGTGAGTTATTCAATTTTTAAACATGAGACATGAAACTATAGTTTTCAAACTTGTCTTTCTCGCTTTCATTGGTAAGGCGTCTTTGTAGTTTTATAGCTTGTTTGTGAATACCATACATGACTAGAATGAGTTCAAAACAACTTTTTTAGTAAAAGTTGGTGATTATCAAACTCGTAGAAATTTACTCCTACTTTTGACTAAATTAAAAATTAAACCAAAAGAAAAGGATAAATATTTCAACTCAAGGGTTAGTACCTTGTACAATCAAATTTCAGCAAACAAGCATTTGGTGATTGATTTAACTTTATAATTTTATCTTAAGGGCTTGGATTATATGGTAGTCCTACTTATCAATCATGCATATGATGAGGCCATTAAGATAGAATAAGAAATGACATATCTTCAAGAAAACATTTTTCTTTGTGTTAAACCTTTGAAGGTTATCCCTCCTACAACATTGAATAGAGTCGGAAATCACCCTTCCAAAGGCAATCAAAAATTGAGATTCCAAAATCAACCATGCAACCAAAAAAATGGAAGGAGTGCAACAAATTTCAAAAAACCTTTGAAATGATTCCATAAACATGCAAAAGAAGGTTTGAGAAGGTACCTCCATCAACGTTTAGGAATTATATAACAACAAATTCTCAAAAAATGATTTGACGCCTATCAATCTCCAAGTATATTTGAATAAAACAACCATGGATCATTGTTGTCAAGTGCATCAACCAAACTATGGTGAAAAAAAAGTCTTAAATTCCTAAATGCATTCAAGGATTTTATTCAAAAATCTAATGAACCCCAAGGAGAACAACAGGCAAAAACAAAAACAAGGAAAATCACAACCTTCTTCTACCATGGTTCTTTGGGATATGTCGCCTATGTTAAGAACTAGATATTTTGGGCCCAATGAAGAATATGGCATGGAAGTAGAAGAAATTTAAGCCTTTCAAGAGAAAAGGGATTATTTTTTAATACATAGATTGGATCAAGATGCTACACCTGATCCCTTCTATTCCTTCAAGGCTAAATCAAAATGTCTTGTTTCTTCTTCAACGTCTTCATCTAATCTAGAAATTGATTATAACATAATTGATGACATGAATAAAATAAAATAGAATATTACTATTAATTTACATCACTTTCTTATAATTAATTAGAAATTGATTATAACATAGTTGATGACATGAATAAAATAAAATAGAATATTACTATTGTTTTACATCCCTATCTTATAATTAATTAGTAGTGAGAATTGCCATTGAAGACATATGCCCTAGCTAAGAAATCCTCAATCATTAACACTAATATAGGTAAGAATACAAGTTATAAAACCCTACCTTTCATTCTTACTTTCCATATTTATAACCCTGGTGTGCACAATTGCTTGGTCAATTCAGGTGCATCCATAAATGTAATGTCATAGTCAATATTCCAAAACATGAATGCTAAGACCATCAAATATTCATTACAAATTATACAATTGGATAGTTTAGAAGTAAAAGTGATGGGAGAATCAAGGATGTTTTATACAAGTGGCTATTGATCCAAGGATAAACCATATTATTGGTAATGTGGTGGTAGACATTGGTCTCAAAATGTCAAAGGGTATTTGCAATAGATTGGTTATACCATTGTTACCATGGGAGGGAAAATTGAATCAAATTCGAAAAGAAAGGGAAAGACAAATGAAATATATATTCATGAACATACAAGAGAAAAATTAACCCATTATGATCTTGAAATTGGGTTGGGAACCTTTCTTCTATCTCCATCCTTGTCATCTATAAACAAACATGTTGTAAATAATGAAAATTATGTAAATGGCATGAACAATGTGAATACACTAACATAGAAATAAGCACTATTGTTTGGTATCTATATTTCAATGGATCCAAATCTAAAGAAGGTGTGGGAGTCAAGTCCATTTTAATTGATCCACTATAGAACTAGACTCTCGAAGATTATAGGATTGATTTTGAGTGAACCAACAATACAACATTATACAAGGCCTTAATTTTAGGGTTGAGAAATGCTTTCATTACAAAGATTAAGTATTTGAAGGTTTTTGGTGACTCTAAGATTATAATGAGATAGGTTAGAAATGTTATTCATTACAATTAGTCTCACTTAAAAAATTACCAACAAGAGGTATGGGATTTTCTCTCACCATTTGATGCATTCAATATCAAATCCATACCTCGAAAATAAAATGCAGAGGTTGATTCCTTAGTAACCTATGCTTCATGTATGTCTTCATTAGAAAACTCAATTACTAGCAAGTTTTATGTTGTACTCCTCTTTAGGCATACCATGTAAGATAACATCAAGATTTTGTGAGTTTTCAATGAGGACCAATAGATTCTTGAATTTCTAACCAGAGGGATGCAATCATAGATGACAAAGAACACACTAGAGCTATAAGAGATTATGAAAATGGGGTCATGATTCTAATAAACAAAATTATGAGAGGTGTAGTAACTTTTGAAAAGTTGTTTGATTTACAATATCATTTTAGGAAATCAATAATGTTAAAATTAATAACTCTTCAATGCAGTATGGGATGATGAATATAGAATATGAAGAGGATCCCTAAATGATCAACCTCAGTATGTGTTGTATTGCAATTGAAATACAATAGTACATTAAATTTTTCAAGCAATATTATGATGTGCTCTCTTAGAGATATTAAGACTTGAAGATATATGATGCTAGAATAATCCAACATGCAAACCTTTGAAGTTTGAAACTAAACTTTTTAGGAAGAAAAAAAAATTAATTCATCCTTCTCTAGAGCATGTCAACAAAACAAAGTTGAGGAAGTTTTTGGGTGTTAATATCATCTTTCTAGTGTGATATTCATTGGGTCAGCAATCTTGTACATGTGAGAAAAATGAATGGTGAGATACATTTATGCATCAATTTTCATAAACTTAATAAGGATTTGAAAAAAGATCATTATCCCCTCCCGTTGAAGGAATACATATTGCAATTAGTAACAATATTGGATATGGTATCACGCTTGGATGGATTTTTAGGGTAAAACCAGGTGTTGGTAGCAGACTAAGATCAACACAAGATGATTTTTTTATGAAGAAGAGTTAACATGGGAAGGTGTGGAGAAACGTGGAGGAAGACCTAGGGTTTTTCGGGTTTAGGATGAGGAGACTATGATGGATTATGATATCCAGCTGGTTGATTATTCAAATGATACTTTGTCTAAAGTGGATATTTTTGGCATACACTGTAATGATATGACCCTATGGAACTTGCACTTAGCGTCTATGGGGGAGGGGGGGTTTGTGAATTTCGTTCACCTCTCAAAACCTCATAAAATGGGTCAGAGGTGGGTAAAGAAATCACATCGTCGTTTCCCTCATGGCTAGTACACTTAGATCTATGAAGATGTTAGGTGGCAAGCTCCATAGAATCCTTGTTGGAAGATTCACATAAGAGTACCAGCTCTAGCATTCAAATGGATCACATTCCAACTATGGAGGGGATTAAATGCATTGGCCAATGTCTTGGATTTCACTCCAAAGTTGTCATTCTGTGGAATTTTCTTGCTACTTTCAGTCGCAATTTGGAGTTGAAGGAAGGGGTATCTGGAGTAGGGTTTGTAGTTTCTAGGGTGCTAGTGGAGGAGTTGAATGGTGGCTAGTGTACGCAATATTTTTAGGTCATAGGAAGAGGAAGTAAAGAGTGATAAAGTCATGGGATGGAGGTATCTCATTGGTGGTGAGGGAATATATTCAGGTGGAATGGTTCAAGTTGCTAGCAGGAAAGACGTTTGTTGGTAAATTTCTTAGTCAAAGAGTAGAAATTGGCCATATGAATTATTGTCTCTAGCTGGAGTGGGTGCCCTGGTTGGGCTATGGGTTGACCTTTAATTTACTTGCTAAAGAGTGGATTAGATTTATCTTTCACTCTAAGGATGATGCCCTAAGAGTTTTTAAAGGTATAAGGTTTCTTGACAGGGATTATATGTCACTCAAGCCATGGCATCCTTGCTTTAATGCAAAGGATGAGTTCACAAACGCTACTCTAGTGTGGGTAAAATTTCTGACTCTATTGATGGAACTGTGGTCATACCGTTCCTTTAAATATATAGGGGATACCTTAGGTAAGTTTATTATGGTAGATGGAAACTACAAGAGTAACAATGCTAGGTAGATAGCACACATTATAGATGAGATTGATATAATCTAAGGGATCTTTGAGACAATGGATATAATGGTAGGTGAGAAGTGACACATTGAGATTTTGGATTACATAAACTTCCCATTCCATTGTGATCGGTGTCACCAACATGGTCATATCCTCAAATATTTCACCAAAAAGTTTCAAAAGAAGGCCTAGTTCAAGGAGGGAGGTAGTCCTTCGGGTTCTAGACGACCAGTGACTCAACATGAGACATCCTTCTTTCCCTTGGAAGCTAGGGATGTTTTTGTTGTGAGGTCTATTGACTTAAAGGCTAATTTGGTGAAGGAAAAAGATGTGTAATGTTTGGCCAATTAGGACTTGTTGGTTGGGGATATTTCCATCCCACTTGTACTTGGGTCTCATTTGTGGGATATCCTATTGAAGAAACTATCACAACATTAATATTCTTTGATTTCTCTCCATCAAAACTTCAAAAGAGTGATATTATTTTGCAAAGGAGCACTCCCCCTCCTAACAATTTTACTAATAGCACCTCTTATCCTTTAGAAAAGGGTTATGCGGAAGTTAAAAGGTTGGGGGGTGATTCATTATCCCACTGATCCAAGCAACTTGAATCCTTTGATGTTAATACTACCGCTTATTCAGGTTTGGGTTTGGGTTTGGGTTCTACGAAGGAAGAAGATTACATGGTTAGCCTTTCCTGGGACTCAAATTCTATGGTAGGGGGGACTCCTCTCTATGAATGAATCAGTTATAGGGGTCACCTCTCATAGGAAATGAGGGGGGACATTACCATTTAAGGCCCCATTATACTTCTCACAATACCCAAATATTAAGGGGATTGGGGATAGACTACCAAAGAGATCCTAGAGGGTATCAAGAAAGGAGAAAATCATCCCTCAAACATGCTCAAGAATGAGATATCAAAGAAGTAAACCAGGGGAAATAGAGGCCACTTGTAGGGGTTCTTAGAGCAGAGAAAACCTCGTCTAGGGTTTCCTCATGAAGTTATTATCTCTCAATGTAAGGGGATTTGGGGTCCAGGCCAAGAAATTGGCCCTCAAAAGATTCATTACTCTAAACAATCTAGAGGTCTTATTCATCTAGGAGTCCATGGGTAGAGGGGACTCTTTGATTAGGGATTTGAAAAATTTGCTCGTGGATTCGAAATTTATTGTTTTGGATGCAAAAGGATTTTCTGGGGGGTTAATTATAGGTTGGTGCCCAAACTAACCCTAATAAAATATTTTGTTGTCTGTTCAGAGTTGTGCACTGATGTTTTCTGCAAAAGTATTGGCATGAATATAACCCTACTAAATGTGTACAACCCTTATGAGGGAAAATAATAATACTGGTTAAACTTATTCTCCTTCCAATGGATTAATATTGAAAACTTGATCATAGGAGAAGACTTAAATCTTACCCTAAATAGTGGTGACATTTAGGGTACTTTAGCACATCATGACAAGTTGGTCGAATTATTTCTTGATAGAGTTGAATCTATGGGGTGGGTTGATGTTGATCCTATTGAAATGAAGCCTACCAGGACCAATAATAGATCAGGGGAGGCTAGAATCTCAAAATGTTTGGATCATGTTTTGTACATCGTGCTCTACTGGAAATTTTCACTAGATTTAGGTATTGGGTGGATACTATGAGATGTTCGAACTATTTTCCCATATACCTGGAACTGAGCCTTGGTGAAGAAAAACTAAGGATCCTTTTTAAATATAATCCATGTTGGTCTGTAGAGGTGGATTTTCAAGAGCTTGTAAAATCTACTTGGAAAAAATTTGATGTTCATTCTAAGGACTCGCATGTGCATAGTTTATGGATTATCTTTGACTAGTCAAGGATAAATTTGTCCCTTAGGCTAGGGATCGGTTGATGATGGAGGATGAGTAGAGATTGGAACATTTATATCAATAACATCCTAAGGTTATGTACAATGAATAGGTAATTTATATTATCAAACAACTTGAAATTCAGAAGAATAAGCTTCTTATGGACAAAGAGAAAGATTGGAGAATCAAGAGTAGGGAAACTTCCTTGATTTTTGGAGACCAGAACACAAAGTACTTCCATAAATTTTCCAACTTTAGGAAAATTCAAAATACTATTTGGGTGTTAAGAACCAAATATCAATATAGCATAGAAAAACCTCAGAAAAAGTACTCAGCGCCTTGAAAAAGAGATAATTTCAGATAATAAGCCTCTTCAAGGGGGCAACCTCCTTTTACCCCACTTAAATGTTCAAGTACAAGATGA
>SNQJ01S0000802.1:157638-221023 GCA_010110895.2 Picea sitchensis | reverse complement strand
TCAAAATGAAAATGTCTCCTTGGTATATATAGGAGTCTAGGAGGTATAATTACAACTAATGGCCTAAAGCCGACATAAATAAAATAACATTACTAATATAATATGCCCCAATTAAGGGGTAATGAGCCAATATTAGGGCTTAAGACTGGGAATAGTTTGATGATGATGGAAATAAGGTTAGAGAGTTTCAAGGGTTGGAACACCTTGGTGTCAAACACTTTTCAAAAATATTTAGAGAACCTGAAAGAACTAACATAGGAGAAATCTTAAAGGTGGCATCATATTTCCGTAGAATGTTGGGAGCAGAGGAAATTGAAGAGTTGTTTAAGGAGGTTTCCAGGGACGAGTTGTTGTCCGTTTTGAACTCATTTCAAAAGGATTGGAGTCTTGGGCCTAATGGGTGGCCAATAGAATTCTATTTGGATTTTTTTGAACTCCTAGGGGAATATATTTTAAGGATTGTGGAGGAGGTTAGGATGGAAGGGAAGGTTCCAATGAACCTAAATTATACATTCATTACTTTGATTCCTAAGAAGGATTGCCCAAAGAATTTACATGGGTTTAGACCAATTTCATTATGTAATTGTGTGTATAAGACCATGTCCTAAGTCATAGCTATGATTCTTAAATTCCATGTCCTAAGTAATAGCTATGATGCTTAAATTCTATGTCCTTAGTCTCTCCAAAACAATTTGGATTTTTAAAAGGGAGGTTAATCCATGAAGATACGGATTCGGCCCAAGAAGGACTACATTCCATCAAGCATGAACATATCCCTGCTATTGTCATAAAATTAGACCTATCAAAGGCCTATGATGGTCTCACGTATATACTTAAGACTCATTTTGATACAATTGGGTTTCCACCTTCCTTTGGTGAAGTGGATCATGGATTGTGTGACATCTGATTCCTTTTCTATGTTGATTAATAGGTCAACTTCCTTATTTTTCAAGTCAACTAGAGGGATCCAACAAGGTTTCTCTCTATCACCTTATCTATTCTTGTTGGTAGTAGAAGACCTCGGTAGGAAAATCCATTAATCCAAAAGACATAGACTACTACAAGGGATCCATGTTGGAATATGGGTCTCTCTCACACATCTTCTCTTTGTTGATGATGTTTTACTTTTTGGCCTAGGTTCAGTGAGGTAAAGTAAAGAATTAAAAGAAATTTTGGATTTATACTATGTTGCAACTAGGATGGAAATCCATATGGGCAAGTTTTCCTTATATACCTATGACTCGTTATCTTCTAGGATTGAAAGGATTTTCTCCTTTCATCATTTCATTTTTGAAGGAGGACTCAAATATCTTGGGTTTATTTTAAAACCTAATAACTATGGGAAGGAGGATTGAAGATGGTTACTAACTAGAATTGAACAAAGGATCTCCTTTTGGTGTAGCTTATGGATTTATATAGGTGGAAGGTTAGTCATGATTAAGTCTATTTTTAAAGATATTATAATATTATGGCATACCCTAGCCCATGTCCCTAAGGGAATCTTGGAGAAATTTAGGAAATGTTTATTTAATTGCCTATGGAAGGGAAATAGTGAGTTCAAGGGCTCACATCTAGCTAGATGGAAAATGATTGCTACTCCTAAGAAATCAGGGGGATGTGGACTCAAAGACATACATCTTTTTGGACATTCCCTAGTAGCAAAATATTTATGGTGGTTAATTACCAAGGATAGTTTATGCAGAAGGATCATTACTCAGAGGTATATTGCACAAAACTCCTTACTAGATTGGATAAGGTCAAAGAGGAAGAACATTCAAAATGTATCCAACCAATGGAAATATTTAACCATGGATTTTCCTACGATTGGAAAATACTTTGACTAAAAGGTAGGGAATGAGACTCAAGTAAGGATTGGTTTTTATTCCATTTTAGGTTATGAACAAGAAATCTTCCTCCCAAAAGAACTTGTAACTAATTTCTAGGAATTGGGGAGATGTAATCTAATAAGATCGATAAGCCATAGGACTCCACCATTTCTACAAAAGGATGGATTTTATATCAGTAACTAGGTCTAGCAAATGGAATGGGGAAGATCTAGGAAATAGTTTTGGTAGAGCTCATAAAAGAACATATAAGGTTGAAGGATGATCTTGATGAAATGTGTTGGGATTGGAACAAAGAGGGGGGAGCTTACACATCCAAACTTGGATATTTGACAATACAAGCTCCAACATCTATAGAGGAAGACTATTGGTGGTCAAAATTGTGGAAGGTGATAGTACCTTCCAAATTCAATTTTTTTATGTGGTTGGTTCTGATGAATAGAGTTTTGACTTGGGACGAATTACAAAAAATAAATAAAATTAAGCACGGTTGGTGTTGTATATGAAAAATACATGAATAAATAACTTCACATCTTTTTGTGAGTTATATTTTCCTAAGTAGGTGTGGAAGGAGGTGGAAGGAAATATGGGTCTTCCAAATTTATGGATGAAGGGGTCTCTAAATGACAATCTCAAGGAATGGTTTAATCAGAGCAAACTTAATAATTTTAGAGATGTGCCTTATCTTTTCATCTAGGTTATTTGGATAGCAATAAATGTGTATATATTTGAATACAGACAAACTCCTCCCTTTCAAGTTATTGCTCAGGCATTAGCATTACTATCCAATTTTCAAAATAATGATAGAATAAGAAGGCCAAGGCAGGTGGGTGATCTGATGGTTGATAAATCAATCCCCTGGAGTTTTTTGAAGGGGCCTATAAAGGTCCTATATAGGTATGTGGTATGGGTTATGTTCTATATCTCTTAGATTCCCATTTTTTCACAGGAAAGGAAAATCTGGGCTTGGCGACCAATAACTATAGTTAGTCAAGGTACTACTTTTCCTTTTGAAGTCTACTTTGAACAAAGATTTAGAATACCTCCTAGTATTAAGAAGATTCTTGTCTATCATAATAGGAACTAGCACAATTCTTTTTTCAATGCACTACGGGAAAATCGGGTGACTCCTAAATTTTCTTTAGGGAACTCTCCTTACTTCTTAGTGTGTGACAAAGAAGCCATTCTCCCTTCTAATATTTTCTTTCCATCATTGTAGCTCCCCTAAAGGGTCTTAATGTTCCATCATTTGTAGTGCAAACCATGGTCAATTCCCTACTCAAACTTGATGAGGAAAGAGATAAGGCAAAGCATAATTTTGCATCCCATTAGAGTCTAATTAAATGATGGTGAACAATGATACAAACTCTTTGAACAAGGATTTCTAAGTTTGGGATTTAATTTTATTATGAGATAAAGCATGTGAACTAAAGGGAAAACGTATGAAATTCCATCCCTTATGGCTGATCCCATACCATATAGAAGAGAAAATTGGTCAGGGAACCTATCATCTCCGAGACTTATAAGGAGTTCAACTATCCCTACCCACAATGGTCAATACATTAAAAAAAGGTACTTTTAGTTCACCTATAAGGTGAATTAACTTGTATATAGTAGGGTTTCCTTCTTTCATACACTAAGAGACATTGTTGCTTTGTCTTATTTTCATTGATTTCCTAGAGTAGTTGTTTGTTTCCCTAGTTTAGTTGTCATTATTTCATTTGTTAATGATTTTTTTCTTGTTATAGGCTACCCGCATTTGCAATTTTGATTCATGATTTATTAGAATAGATCGACAGTCCTTTATCTCCTAGAAGTGATCATGGTTGTTGTTTTGCTTCATTAACGTAAAGAAGTAAAGGGCATAAGCATATTACTTTTCAACAATTCTTAAGGACGGCTATACCTGGTCAACAATTTAGGACCTAATTGTGTAATAGTCTCTCTAATTGTTCTTATAGGTTTTCTTGGCAAATGAACTGGATGGAATTTGGGAAATTGATTTAATTATTAAATATAGGCCTTTGTGAAGGGTGAAAGTAAAAAATCCTAAGCCAAAATTATATAAGGGACATTTTATACTTGATAATGGAAAATATACAAAATCCAATATAACGTAATCAACCCCTAATAAACAATGTTCGATAAGAGCTACTTCTTCTTCCTCGTCTAGTAGATAAAAAATGTTTATTGTATATAAAAAGTGTCAACGGGAAATAAAGGGAAAGGAATTAATTAAGATAAGGGGTGGTGCAAACAACCTCTATTGAGGCTATGGATATTTGGTTGGAAGTAAAGGATTGATTGTGATTTCATGATAACTCCATCAGGGCCTTAGATGCCTGACCAATATCGGAGCAACACATGAGGGATATATTATCCATGATTGAGCAATTTGTTTACACGCCTCACCTAAAAAATACTCCAAGATCAAGACTATAATCTAAAACACATTCTTATGTCTTTTTTTATGTGCTATTTTTTTTCATATGAAATTTGTAAAATTCATTGACCTTCTTTATTTATTAAAACAATACTCGATTTAATTATATGAGCATTGTAGATGAAGTTTTCTTATATTGATATCATTGAGTGTTGATGAAGGAAATGTTGGTTCATATTCACCTCTTATACAATCCAATGATCCTAGGATTCATCCAGTATTCATCATTTATTGAGCCCTCAAAAAGTCCATATTTTCATATGGGTCCGCTTAATATTTTTTCAATGAAAAGCCTTTTTAGAGTTTACCATAATTGTTTGAGAGCCCTTGTTATTTTGTGTTTACCAATAAGCCAATGCATGCCACCCTTTTCTTAGTAGATAAATTCCCTATCCACATGTCTCATCAAATCTTTTGAGTGAATTCATTTTGAATGGTTAAATGCGTAGATAGGTGTTGGTCTAAGCGTTGGCAAGTGGCCACTATCTTTGCATTGGCATAAAATGAGAGTGTGTTTGGCATTCAAATAAATCCAGTGGATTGATCTACCAATCACTAATAAATACGATGGGGGCCACCCTTCGTGTGATAAAAGTTTTACTTTGGTTATGATTAATCAAAACCTTTGAACAAATTGTGTAATGACATTAAAACAATGAAAGAAACTTGATAGGCTAATGACTTTCTATATAGGATTGTGTTTAATATATATAGGTTCTAATTGGCCCTTCATTTGAATGACTAACAAAGTTGTTGGCCCATTTGGGGTGGTTCCTATTTACTCCCCACGTGTAAATTTAATAAAGTAGGTAAAGTTAGAATGTATATGAAATTTTAGTCACCCATTCAAAGGCTAAAGAATACAAAGATCAACTTTGTTGCATCTCACCAAAAAGGTGACATTTTTTCATTAGACAATATTTTTGCCAATGTTCATGGTGTAGGAGGGTGTTTCATTAAGCTCTAATCCTGTTAAAAAATTCATCCAACCACTAGGGTGTCATCAACACTTATGGGCATCTGCTGAGCATTACCAACAATTAATAGGAAGCCTAACGTATATTTTATTTATTCAAGGTAGGTTTTTAGTCTCACATTATTTCGAGGAAGAGTATTATAATGCCTTGATTATTGTTGATTTGTTCATTTAATCAAAATTATGTTGTTGAATCTTTAGGATCAATTGTTTTACCTTTACCTTTTAAATGAATGAGAATAAAAAAGACGTAGTTTTAACCAATAAAATCCTTTTCCAATGCACCTCTCCTCTTAACCTCATTGATTGATTTTATTCTTAATGAATGATTGCCTCACCTCTGCATGTTCAAATTTTTCTCTTACCTTCATTTGAAGAGATAATATCGATTCAAAATACATGTATGTCTTGTGACCCTAATGAAATTATATTTAGTGTGTGTTGTGAGTCTCATGAAATTACATTAACCATGTGCCAGATTCAAACGGGTTTAGGGATTTAGGATTTCCAATATTTTCCTTATGTATCCCATGGAATATCTCAAATAGTGGAACACGTTTTTATTTACAATCCATTATATTTTGTTTATTGTTAACATGGCTAATCAATTTGATTATTACTTCATTATTATAGTACAGCCCCCCACCCACATATGTGGGTGGGGGGGGGCTTCAATAGAAAATCTTTAATAAAGATTTTCTATTGAAGCCCCCCCCCAACCCACACCCCCACCCACATATGTGGGTGGGGGGGGGCAATCCACAAGATTTTCTATTGAGTCTCCCCCCATTATAGGAGCCACAGAAATCTTTAATAAAGATTTTTCATTGAAGTCTCCCTCCATACACCCCCACCCACATATGGAAGTTTAATAGAAAATCTTTAATAAAGATTTTCTATCGGCCTCCAACCCACACCCCACCTTTTACTAATATTGAGATATATTTAACAGAAAATCTTACAAAGATTTTCATTGAAGTCTCCACCCACATATTATAGTACAAGGTTGTAGCATCACTGATTTGTGTCGCTATATAGCTCCTCAAACCCCTTATTGAGATTTTTAATGGCACATGTTGACTTTTCACATCGAGTTTGCATCATTTTTGCAGCATCTTTGCATCATAGTCATGTAGCTCAAAACATTTAAAAACTTATTATTATTTTGCATCATGGTTGCATCGTGTTGTATTATGTGTGCATCATCTTGGCATCACTAGTGCATTGCATGATCGATCATATGTCTCTTGCATTGTTTTTGCATCATTTAGCATCAAAATAACATCTTATTCATAGCCTTATAGTGTTGTATTAGCATCAGCATGAATTCTATGATAAAAAGTTTACATTTTATAAAATTGTTGTATTTTAACATATTTCTAAAGTTATTCTTCCAAGGAGTTCCAACTGATCATTGACAAGAGTACAATCTACATAACTTAATGTGAAGAATCATAAGGTAACTATGAAACGTAAATGATAGAAACTAATGTGAAGAATCATAAGGTAATTATGAATGAAATGATAAAACCCACGTGAAGAATCATAAGGTCATTGTGAAGGTGGGTTGGTAGCAAGGAGAGAAAACAAATAAATCAAGGAAGGAAAGATTAAGAAGAAATAATAATACCATATCTTGTACAATTTGATACAATCAAAGTGAATCACACTCAACACACCAAGTGCATTACAATAGGGGATAATGGATGCATTTCTACTAAAATATGTTGTGTTATTACTCCAGGAAACAAAATTGTAGTTAAGCAATTATGAAAACACACATCCTCCCTATAACCCATCTCTTCTCTTCAAAGTTTGGGCTAATACACTACACTAAAGAAGAAAACAACCAACATTCAAGTTGTTTCTATGTACCTAGTGTTGTGTTATAGTACCTAGCCTAGATTCATGCTAAAAAAATCTTCCCTATTAGCTTATTTCATTTTGGTGGGCTATGATAAGATCTCCATATCCTCAAATCCAAACCTGTTAGTTCCCTAGGGATTTAGACCCACCTAGAACACATATATGTTAATAATATTATAAGAGACTTACTTTATAGAGTAAAAATTTGAGTTTTCATCACTGAAGAGATGAGGGCATGAACATACTCAATGGCATAACTAGAAATAAAGACTTGTTTTTCAGTTTCTACCCCTTCTTCATCTTCCATCACCTTGAATTCATCACTAGCCTTCTTATCATCGTCCCCTTCTTTGTTTCTATTATCCCCACCTTCCTTCTTCACCCCACTGCCATCCTTCTTATCCCCACCACCACCTCGCTTCTTACCCACCTTTATTTCTTGTCCCCATCCTTCTTATCCCCTTCCTAATTGTCTCCATCCTGTTCCTATGGGATGATCTCCACATAAAAGTCTCCTTGGACATATAATTTCCCACGCCATTATTATAATTAATGAATGGGTGGATTGAATGTAAAGATTGTGAGTGAGCTAGTACTTTATTTCTTTTATTTTATTATAAGGGGACCTATAACCTAAACTAAGCCAATAATTTTTTCCCTTTGCTTGCAATTTGTACTTGTTGGATAGTTGGTTGTAATTGATGTCAACAAAGTGGTTGTCATTGATGTCAACATGTAATGGGTGCATTTGAAGAAGTCTACAAGAAGCCCGGAAAGATGGCTAAGTGGGTTGAGTGGTTGTGAAGCTTCTCCCAGAGGTGTGGTCATGAAGCCCAAAGTTACTCGAGGAATAAGGACATGAAGGACAATGTAAATGTATATAAATAATCTCAATGATGGATAGTCCCTATGTCATTTCCAATGAGGTGGTATTCCACATGGTTTCTCATAGTTGAGGAGATATTCTCTCTTAAAGTTGGAAGCCCCAAATAATGGTTAAGAAGCCCCAAACAACATGTCATTAATTAAAGGTAAAATGTAAACAAGAAAGCACAAGAAGCCCCAGTTAAGGAAATAAGCTACTTTATAAGTATAAATACACCAAGAAGTCTCTATTAGCACATTCACACACAAGTTTCATTAAATATCTTCTATGAACAAGTGATGTTTTTGGTAAATCTTTTGTAGCATATATGAGGTAGGGAAAGTCTAAAGGAGCGAAGTGTATGGATGTGACTGAACTAGATTTATGAGGTTATTCATGGGTCACAGTTCTTCAAAGCATGGATGTACATGGGTCATATTGTAGCAAAGTGCAGATAGGTTATATGTTGGTTGACAGTGGGAAAGGTGTGGATGTACACGGGTCATAGAAGAGCAAAGTGTGGATATCCATGGGTTGATAGTGTAAAATTCGTGGATCTATGAAAATCTTGTGAAAGGTTTTGAGGAGGATGCTAGTACCATGTTATTGAGGGGTCGAGGAAGAGTTATAGGTCTGTAATCTTGTGTATTAGATATGCTACGGATTAAAGGTATGTTTTACATGTATTTTGAGGGTTGTGTCTTGATACATGCTTGAGGCATGGTCTCCGAGATTTGGGAATATTCTTGAGGTACACCCAGGATGTTATGGTACATTGATTAGAGCTATATATTGGCTATATTAGACTGTTCAGATATGCTATGATAGATAAGCATTACATAAGCCAAGCACTTCATTGATGATATTTTATGATACATGGTGTATGGTATATGGATTGATACATGTCATGAGTGATATGGTCTATGGTTGAGGCACATCATGGTACATGTTTTGTACATTGTTGATGCATGATATCGCATAGCGGTTGATGCTTTAATACATGCTTTGATTCATGGTTGAGACACATATCTTAATGATGGTATGATACATGTTGAGGCAATTTGGTGATCTTGGTACATGCTTGGTACATATGTGGCACATGACTAAAGGCATGTTTTGGTGATGTTGAGCATATGTTTTGAGAGATATTCTTAGTGATTTTGGCATATGATCTGTGTGAGTGGATCTAGTTTTGTTGATGTTGAGTATTAGTTGGCTGTTGACAGGTTGATCAATGATAGATTGACAATGACAAGTTGATGATAGTATATCAAAGGATGCTGATAGTGACAGTTGATGACAGTTGGATGACAGTTGATTACGTGTTAATGATGTGACAGTGACAAGTTGATGATAGGTTGATTAGAGGTTAATGAGACAGTGACAATGATATAGGTTGATGTGACAATGACAATGACAGGTTGATGTGGTAGTATAAGGACAAGTTGATGATCGCGGATGTTGACAAAAGTTGATGTTCATTGACAAAGGGCGCTTCAGTTGATTAGTGGTAGTGAGGCTTGATTCTCACACTTATATTTCAAGCATGTGATCTAGGTATGAAAGGGGTTGTAGCCTCCTTCCGACATTCCATAGAACTTAGGGAGTTGGATCTTCTCCTTCAAGTTGGAGCCTATAAACCAAGGGGTCGGTGCCTCCTTCCACCTGGGACAAGAATATAGGGAGTTGGAGCTTCCTCTCGTGCTGGAGCCTCCTCCAGCCTGTAGATGGAGAATCTGTGATTTGTAGCTTCCTTTGTAGTTGGAGTTCAATAGGGTGTTGGAGCCTTCCATTGGTGTTGAGAATGCGGTTGGTGCTTCCTATGAATGTAATCTTGATATATATAAGAAAACATTCCATGGTTTTCTCTCCCATTTGGGTTTCCATGTAAATTCTTGTGTACTGTGCATGTGGTTATTCGATGTGATATTGTTGAATGGTACGGTTTACATATATGCTCATGATACATGGAATGCACCGCAAATGATATATTGTTGATAAAATTGGAAGTTTTATATATTGTGATTGAAAGGGATAAAAATTGCTCATATATTGATTCACCTCTCCTTTGCATTGCCCAAATAATCATTTCAGAGCAGTCCTCATAAGAAACAATTTAATCACTGGAAGGAGATCGTGGAGTACACTAAGATTGGAGTACCATAGTTTAAAGGATAGAACTATGCCTTATGGAGCAAAATGAAACATATGTATAAGCAATACCGTGGATTTGATGTTTGGAAAGCAGTAGTATATGGAGACACATCACCTACCATTCCTCCAATAGATAAAGATGATTTAAACTCAATGAAAATAATTGAGGGATAAAAATCTCTATTTTGAATGGTTGTCCATGAATCAATAATATATTTCAGTGCATTGTGACTCAGTAGCGAGATTTGGGACAAACCCAAGAAATATCTATGAAGGATATGCAAAATTAAAGGGGGCCAAGCTTCAAACTTGTAGAGGTAAATTTGAATAGCCAAAATGAAGGAAGATGAATACAATGTGGCTTACTTTCTGCAATTGATGAAATAGTGAATTCCATGAAGGGATTAGAGAAGAAATCAAAGATCCAAGAATTGTTCAAAAGGTACTAAAAACTCTTCCTATGAGATTTGATCTTTAATATTTCAAATTCTAGAAGAAATATCATCATACCTAGCTACTGCTTTGAGTATATGGACGAAGTTACATGGGATACCTATAGCCTATGAAATGAGAATAGAGTCGATAATCCAATCTAGTTGGGAAGCAATGCTCAAGGCATCCAAGAAGACAAAGAAGAATAAACATGAACCAAAGTCAAAGCCAAGTTGCATTCATATAGTGAATATTTAGAAGATGAAGAAATAGCCAACTTCGTAAGAAAATTGAAGAGAGGAATCGGCTGGGCACAAAGGTATGCTTCCCTTAAAAAAATTAATTGTGGCAAAATTGGTCATTTTGCTACCAAATGTCCCCATGCTAAGAAGTCAGGTAGTGATGAAGAAGAAATTCCCAAGAAAGAAAATAAATACTGTAAGCAAAACAAGAAAGGAGATAAAAGGCAAGCCTTCAAGAAAAAATAATATCATCTACATAAGAGAAGACAGCTCCTATCCATGAAGATGATGAAAGGATAATGACTGTGAAGAGTACTCTTTTATGGCTATGGAAATAAGAAAAGAACTCAAGAAAGCTGAAGGAAGAAGAAGGTGAAGGGATCCTTGATGCACTAATAAAAGTTCTTTAACTCAGGTCAAGAACAGTTAGAAGGAAAAACTATTCAAAGAAGAAATCATCTCCTTGAAAATCCAACCTGAAAGCAAGGAAAGAGAACAAAAGAAGTAATGCAAATACAGATGATAAAAACAAGGAAAAGAGGAGAAGCTTGAAAGGAAGCCTCATGTCTTCAACAAAAGTTTTCCTTTTAGAGTTTTAACAATTACAATTGTTTGAGAGCCCTTGTTATTTTGTGTTTACCAATAAGCCAATGCATGCCACCCTTTTCTTAGTAGATAAATTCCCTATCCACATGTCTCATCAAATCTTTTGAGTGAATTCATTTTGAATGGTTAAATGCGTAGATAGGTGTTGGTCTAAGCGTTGGCAAGTGGCCACTATCTTTGCATTGGCATAAAATGAGAGTGTGTTTGGCATTCAAATAAATCCAGTGGATTGATCTACCAATCACTAATAAATACGATGGGGGCCACCCTTCGTGTGATAAAAGTTTTACTTTGGTTATGATTAATCAAAACCTTTGAACAAATTGTGTAATGACATTAAAACAATGAAAGAAACTTGATAGGCTAATGACTTTCTATATAGGATTGTGTTTAATATATATAGGTTCTAATTGGCCCTTCATTTGAATGACTAACAAAGTTGTTGGCCCATTTGGGGTGGTTCCTATTTACTCCCCACGTGTAAATTTAATAAAGTAGGTAAAGTTAGAATGTATATGAAATTTTAGTCACCCATTCAAAGGCTAAAGAATACAAAGATCAACTTTGTTGCATCTCACCAAAAAGGTGACATTTTTTCATTAGACAATATTTTTGCCAATGTTCATGGTGTAGGAGGGTGTTTCATTAAGCTCTAATCCTGTTAAAAAATTCATCCAACCACTAGGGTGTCATCAACACTTATGGGCATCTGCTGAGCATTACCAACAATTAATAGGAAGCCTAACGTATATTTTATTTATTCAAGGTAGGTTTTTAGTCTCACATTATTTCGAGGAAGAGTATTATATAATGCCTTGATTATTGCTTGATTTGGTTCTATTTAACTAAAAATTATGTTGTTGAATCTTTAGGATCAATTGTTTTACCTTTACCTTTTAAATGAATGAGAATAAAAAAGACGTAGTTTTAACCAATAAAATCCTTTTCCAATGCACCTCTCCTCTTAACCTCATTGATTGATTTTATTCTTAATGAATGATTGCCTCACCTCTGCATGTTCAAATTTTTCTCTTACCTTCATTTGAAGAGATAATATCGATTCAAAATACATGTATGTCTTGTGACCCTAATGAAATTATATTTAGTGTGTGTTGTGAGTCTCATGAAATTACATTAACCATGTGCCAGATTCAAACGGGTTTAGGGATTTAGGATTTCCAATATTTTCCTTATGTATCCCATGGAATATCTCAAATAGTGGAACACGTTTTTATTTACAATCCGTTATATTTTGTTTATTGTTAACATGGCTAATCAATTTGATTATTACTTCATTATTATAGTATAACCCCCACCCACATATGTGGAATTCCAAACCACCAAGATTTTCATTGAAGTCTCCCCACCTAATATTTAACAGAAAATCTTAATAAAGATTTTCTTGAAGCCCTCCCCCCACCCACACATATGTAGTATTAATAGAAAATCTTTAATAAAGATTTTCTATTGAAGCCCCCACACCCCACACACACACACATATGTGGTGGAGCTTCACAGAAAATCTTAATAAAGATTTTCTATTGTCTCCACCCACATATTATAGTACAAGGTTGTAGCATCACTGATTTGTGTCACTATAGCCCCCAAACCCCTTGGTTGAGATTTTTTAATGGCACATGTTGACTTTTCACATCGAGTTTGCATCATTTTTGCAGCATCTTTGCATCATAGTCATGTAGCTCAAAACATTTAAAAAACTTATTATTATTTTGCATCATGGTTGCATCGTGTTGTATTATGTGTGCATCATCTTGGCATCACTAGTGCATTGCATGATCGATCATATGTCTCTTGCATTGTTTTTGCATCATTTAGCATCAAAATAACATCTTATTCATAGCCTTATAGTGTTGTATTAGCATCAGCATGAATTCTATGATAAAAAGTTTACATTTTATAAAATTGTTGTATTTTAACATATTTCTAAAGTTATTCTTCAAGGGAGTTCCAATTGATCATTGACAAGAGTACAATCTACATAACTTAATGTGAAGAATCATAAGGTAATTAAGGAATTAAAATGATAAAACCTAATGAAGAATCATAAGGTAATTATGAATGAAATGATAAAACCTAATGTGAAGAATCATAAGGTCATTGTGAAGGTGGGTTGGTAGCAAGGAGAGAAAACAAATAAATCAAGGAAGGAAAGATTAAGAAGAAATAATAATACCATATCTTGTACAATTTGATACAATCAAAGTGAATCACACTCAACACACCAAGTGCATTACAATAGGGGATAATGGATGCATTTCTACTAAAATATGTTGTGTTATTACTCCAGGAAACAAAATTGTAGTTAAGCAATTATGAAAACACACATCCTCCCTATAACCCATCTCTTCTCTTCAAACTTCAAGCTAATACACTACACTAAAGAAGAAAAACAACCAACATTCAAGTTGTTTCTATGTACCTAGTGTTGTGTTATAGTACCTAGCCT
Organism: Picea sitchensis; assembly: GCA_010110895.2. Taxonomy (NCBI): domain Eukaryota; kingdom Viridiplantae; phylum Streptophyta; class Pinopsida; order Pinales; family Pinaceae; genus Picea; species Picea sitchensis. Next base: position 207,128 of record SNQJ01S0000802.1, on the reverse strand, counting down.
AGATTCATGCTAAAAAAAATCTTCCCTATTAGCTTATTTCATTTTGGTGGGCTATGATAAGATCTCCATATCCTCAAATCCAAACCTGTTAGTTCCCTAGGGAATAGGACCCACCTAGAACACATATACATGAGCCCTTTACCCTTCATCGTTCCATCACCTTTGAATTCATCACTAGCCTTCTTATCATCGTCCCCTTCTTTGTTTCTATTATCCCCACCTTCCTTCTTCACCCCACTGCCATCCTTCTTATCCCCACCACCACCGCATTACTCCACCCTATTTCTTGTCCCATCCTTCTATCCCTTCCTAATTGTCTCCAACCTTGTTCTATGGGATGATTCCATATAATTCAAAAGTCTTCCTTGGACATATAATTTCCACGCTATTATTATACTAATGAATGGGTGGATTGAATGTAAAGATTAGAGTGAGTTATACTTTATTTTATTTTATTGATATGGGGGACCTATGGGACCTAAAAATCCAAGCCAATAATTTTTCCTTTCGTTTGCAATTTGCATTGTTGGATAGTTGGTTGTAATTGATGTGTCAACAAAGTGGTTGTCATTGATGTCAACATATGTAATGGGTGCATTTGAAGAAGTCTACAAGCAGTCTTAAAGATGGCTAAGGGTTGGAGTGTCAGAAGCCCAGAGGTGTGTAATAGTCATGAAGCCCAAAGTTACTTGAGGAATAAGGACACGAAGGACAATGTAAATGTATGTAACACCCTCACAGATGGATAGTCCTTTTCATGTCATTTCCAACAGGGTGGTATGTCACGTGAGTTCTCAAGGTTGAGGAGACATACTCCCTCTTGAAGTTGGAAGCCCCAAATAATGGTTAAGAAGCCCTAAACAGCCATACATGTCATTAATTAAAGGGTAAAGTGGCTGCAACAAGAAAGCACAAGAAGCCCTAAAGTTAAGGAAATAAGTTAATGCAAAAGTATAACACACCACAAGAAGTCTCTCATAAATATATTCACACACACAAGTTTATTAAATATCTTCTAAGTGAACAAGTGATCTTTTGGTAAAATCTGTAGCATATATGAGGTAGGGAAAGTCTAAAGGAGCGAAGTGTACGGATGTGACTAAACTAGCTTTCTGAATTTATCCGTGGGTCACAATTCATAAAAGCGTGGATGTACGTGGGTCACAGTGTAGCAAAGCATGGATAGTTTATCTGCAGGTTGACAATGGGCAAGGTGCGGATGTACACCCGTCATAGAAGAGCAAAGCGTGGATATCCATGGGTTGATAGTACAAGTCACCGGACCGTGGAAAAGGTTTTGTGAGGATGTACCACAAGTTGTTGAGTAATGAGAAGGAGCTACGTCCTAATCCATTGATATGCCAAGGTGATTAAAGGTATGTTTTACATGTGTTTTGAGGGATGTGGTTCCTGATACATGCTTGAGGCATGGTTCAGAGATTTGGGCATATTCTTTGAGGCACAATTGGTGATATTATGGTACATTTATTAGTATTACATATTGGCTATATTGGTATCCTGTTCCAGATATGCCATGATGATGTTATCACATGCTTGAAGCACCTACGATATTTTATGATACATGGTGTATGGCATGATTGATACAAATCATGAGTGATATTCATGGCTGAGGCACATCTCATGCAGGTTACGTTTTGTACATTGTTGGATGCACATATTACGGTTGATGCTTTAATACATGGTCTATGTTTGAGACACATATCTTAATGATGGTATGATACATGTTGAGGCAATTTTGGTGATCTTGGTACATGCTTATACATATGTGGCACATGACTAAAGGCATGTTTTGGTGATGTTGAGCATATGTTCGAGAGATGTTCTTAGTAATGATCTATGTGAGTGGATCTGATTTCGTTGATGTTGAGTATTAGTTACAAAGTGGATGTAAGATCAATGATAGATTGACAAATGACAGTTGGATGATAGTATATCGGATGCGATAGTGGACAGTTGGATGACAGTTGGATGACAGTTGATTACAGTTAATGTGATAGGATGTTGACATGTTGGATGATAGGTTGATTAGAGGTTAATGAGACAAGGACAGCGATAGGTTGATGTGACAATGACAATGACAAAGTTGATGTGGTAGTAGTGGCAAAGGACAAGTTGATGTGATCGTGATAGTTGGATGTGTTGATGTATCATTGATGTTAAGGGGCTTGTGTTGATTAGTGGTAGTGATGTACTTGATTCTAAGACCCTATATTTCAAGGCTAATAGACCAGGCAATGAAAGGGGGTTTTAGCCTCTTTTTGGTTGGAGCCAGTAAATTAGGAGTTGGATCTTCCTTCAAGTTGGAGTTTAAGAATAGGGGCTTAGCCTCCACTTTGGAGTCAAGAATATAGGGAGTTGAGCTCCTTCAAGTTGGAGCCTCCTTCCATTGTAGATGGAAATTCAGATTTTAGAAGCTCCTTTAGGTTGGAGCCTGGCTAACTAGGGTGTTGGAGCCCCTTCCAGTTGGTGTTGGAGAAATCAAGCGGGTTATGCTCTATGAATGTAATCTTGATATATATACAGCAACATTCCATGGTTTTCTCCCATTTGGGTTTCCATGTAAATTATGTAGTGTAATGTGTATCCTATGTGATATTGTTGAATGGCATTGCTTATGGTTATATGCTCATGATATATTGAATGCAATCATAAATGATATATTGTTGACAAAATTGAAGTTTATATATTGTGATTGAGTGGTAAAAGTGCTCATATTGATTCACCTCTCCCTCTCATTGCCTTCAATTGGTTTCAGAAAGCAGGTCCTCTTAAGAAAAATAATTTAACTAATGGAAGGAAGGAGATCATGGAGTACACTAAGATTGAAGTACCATAGTTTAAAAGGATAGAATCATGCATTGTGGAGCATAAGAATGAAAACATATGTATAAGCAATGTGGATTTGATGTTTGGAAAGCAATAGTATATGGATACACATCACCCACCATTCCTCCAATAGATAAAGATGGACAGAAACTCAATGAAAATAATTTGAGGGATAAAAATTCTATTTTGAATGGTCTTGATGAATCAATATATTTCAAAGTTATGCATTGTGACTCAGTAGTGATTTGCACAAACTGTAAATATCTATGAAGGATATGTAAAATTAAGGGGCCAAGTCAAACTTTATAAAGTCAATTTGAATAATAGCTAAAAATGAAGGAAGATGAATACAATGTGGCTTACTTTCTGCAATTGATGAAATAGTGAATTCCATGAAGGGATTAGGAGAAGAAATCAAAGATCCAGTAGAATTTTCCAAAAGGTACTAAGGTCTCTTCCAATGAGATTTGATCTCATTATTTCAGCCCTAGAAGAAATATCATACCTAGCTACGTTGAGTATGGACGAGTTACACATGGGATACTCATGTACTTAAGTGGACAGAATAACAGATTGATAATCCACCCAAGAAGGAAACAACGCTCAAGGCATCCAAGAAGACAAAGAAGAATAAACATGAACCAAAGTCAAAGCCAAGTTGTGTCCTATATGATGATTTGGATGAAGATGAAGAAATATCCAACTTCGTAAGAAAATTGAAGAGAGGAATCGACAAGTACAAAGGTATGCTTCCCTTAAAAATTTTAATTATGGTAAAATTGGTTATTTTTCATATAAGTGTCCTTGTGCTAAGAAGTCAGGTAGTGATGAAGAAGAAATTCCCAAGAAAGAAAATAAATATCAAAAGGGAAACAAAGGAGATAAAAGGCAAGCCTTCAAGAAAAATATCTACTCAAGAGAATATGATTATTCATCCGATGAAGATGATGAAAGAAATAATGATTCAAAGAGTACTCTTTATGGCTATGGAAATTAAGAAAAGAACTCATGAAAGCCATGAAGAAGAAGGTGAAGTGATCTTGAGGCATAATTAACTAAGTTCTTTAACCAGGTCAAGAAAGATAAGAAGAAAATCATTCAAAGAAGAAATCATCTCCTTGAAAATCCAACTCTGAAGAAGGAAAAGAGAACAAAAAGAAGTAATGCAAATCCACATGATAAAGAAAGAAAAAGAGTGTGAGAAGTTTGAAAAGGAAATCAAGTCAATGAAAAGCCTTTTAGAGTTTACCATAATTGTTTGAGAGCCCTTGTTATTTTGTGTTTACCAATAAGCCAATGCATGCCACCCTTTTCTTAGTAGATAAATTCCCTATCCACATGTCTCATCAAATCTTTTGAGTGAATTCATTTTGAATGGTTAAATGCGTAGATAGGTGTTGGTCTAAGCGTTGGCAAGTGGCCACTATCTTTGCATTGGCATAAAATGAGAGTGTGTTTGGCATTCAAATAAATCCAGTGGATTGATCTACCAATCACTAATAAATACGATGGGGGCCACCCTTCGTGTGATAAAAGTTTTACTTTGGTTATGATTAATCAAAACCTTTGAACAAATTGTGTAATGACATTAAAACAATGAAAGAAACTTGATAGGCTAATGACTTTCTATATAGGATTGTGTTTAATATATATAGGTTCTAATTGGCCCTTCATTTGAATGACTAACAAAGTTGTTGGCCCATTTGGGGTGGTTCCTATTTACTCCCCACGTGTAAATTTAATAAAGTAGGTAAAGTTAGAATGTATATGAAATTTTAGTCACCCATTCAAAGGCTAAAGAATACAAAGATCAACTTTGTTGCATCTCACCAAAAAGGTGACATTTTTTCATTAGACAATATTTTTGCCAATGTTCATGGTGTAGGAGGGTGTTTCATTAAGCTCTAATCCTGTTAAAAAATTCATCCAACCACTAGGGTGTCATCAACACTTATGGGCATCTGCTGAGCATTACCAACAATTAATAGGAAGCCTAACGTATATTTTATTTATTCAAGGTAGGTTTTTAGTCTCACATTATTTCGAGGAAGAGTATTATAATGCCTTGATTATTGTTGATTTGTTCATTTAATCAAAATTATGTTGTTGAATCTTTAGGATCAATTGTTTTACCTTTACCTTTTAAATGAATGAGAATAAAAAAGACGTAGTTTTAACCAATAAAATCCTTTTCCAATGCACCTCTCCTCTTAACCTCATTGATTGATTTTATTCTTAATGAATGATTGCCTCACCTCTGCATGTTCAAATTTTTCTCTTACCTTCATTTGAAGAGATAATATCGATTCAAAATACATGTATGTCTTGTGACCCTAATGAAATTATATTTAGTGTGTGTTGTGAGTCTCATGAAATTACATTAACCATGTGCCAGATTCAAACGGGTTTAGGGATTTAGGATTTCCAATATTTTCCTTATGTATCCCATGGAATATCTCAAATAGTGGAACACGTTTTTATTTACAATCCATTATATTTTGTTTATTGTTAACATGGCTAATCAATTTGATTATTACTTCATTATTATAGTACAACCTCATCATAGAATGAACCCACAAGATTTTCTTCATTGAAGCCCCCCATTTCACATATGGGGTTTTAATAGAAAATCTTTAATAAAGATTTTCTATTGAAGCCCCCCAACCCACACCCCCACTCACATAGGAGCCTGAAAACTTTTAATAAAGATTTTCATTGAAGCCCTCCAACTATTAACTCCCCCACCCACACACATATGTAATGAAAATCTTTTAATAAAAGATTTTCATTGAAGCCCCCCCCCACCCACATATTATAGTACAAGGTTGTAGCATCACTGATTTGTGTCGCTATAGCCCTCAAACCCCTTGGTTGAGATTTTTTAATGGCACATGTTGACTTTTCACATCGAGTTTGCATCATTTTTGCAGCATCTTTGCATCATAGTCATGTAGCTCAAAACATTTAAAAACTTATTATTATTTTGCATCATGGTTGCATCGTGTTGTATTATGTGTGCATCATCTTGGCATCACTAGTGCATTGCATGATCGATCATATGTCTCTTGCATTGTTTTTGCATCATTTAGCATCAAAATAACATCTTATTCATAGCCTTATAGTGTTGTATTAGCATCAGCATGAATTCTATGATAAAAAGTTTACATTTTATAAAATTGTTGTATTTTAACATATTTCTAAAGTTATTCTTCAAGGGAGTTCCAATTGATCATTGACAAGAGTACAATCTACATAACTTAATGTGAAGAATCATAAGGTAATTATGAACGAAATGATAAAACCTAATGTGAAGAATCATAAGGTAATTATGAATGAAATGATAAAACCTAATGTGAAGAATCATAAGGTCATTGTGAAGGTGGGTTGGTAGCAAGGAGAGAAAACAAATAAATCAAGGAAGGAAAGATTAAGAAGAAATAATAATACCATATCTTGTACAATTTGATACAATCAAAGTGAATCACACTCAACACACCAAGTGCATTACAATAGGGGATAATGGATGCATTTCTACTAAAATATGTTGTGTTATTACTCCAGGAAACAAAATTGTAGTTAAGCAATTATGAAAACACACATCCTCCCTATAACCCATCTCTTCTCTTCGAAGTTTGGGCTAATACACTACACTAAAGAAGAAAACAACCAACATTCAAGTTGTTTCTATGTACCTAGTGTTGTGTTATAGTACCTAGCCTAGATTCATGCTAAAAAAATCTTCCCTATTAGCTTATTTCATTTTGGTGGGCTATGATAAGATCTCCATATCCTCAAATCCAAACCTGTTAGTTCCCTAGGGATTTAGACCCACCTAGAACACATATATGTTAATAATATTATAAGAGACTTACTTTATAGAGTAAAAATTTGAGTTTTCATCACTGAAGAGATGAGGGCATGAACATACTCAATGGCATAACTAGAAATAAAGACTTGTTTTTTTGTTTCCTTTACCCTTCTCATCTTCTCCATCACCTTTGAATTCATCACTAGCCTTCTTATCATCGTCCCCTTCTTTGTTTCTATTATCCCCACCTTCCTTCTTCACCCCACTGCCATCCTTCTTATCCCCACCACCACCTCGCTTCTTACCCACCTTTATTTCTTGTCCCCATCCTTCTTATCCCCTTCCTAATTGTCTCCATCCTTGTTCTATGGGATGATCTCCATATAATTCAAAGTCTTCCTTTGGACATATAATTTCCCACAGTTATTATTATAATTAATGAATGGGTGGATTGAATGTAAAGATTAGAGTGAGTTATACTTTTATTTTTATTTTTTTTATTGACTAAGGGGGGACCTATGGGACCTAAAATCCAAGCCAATAATTTTTTCCTTTTGCTTGCAATTTGTATTGTTGGATAGTTGGTTGTAATTGATGTCAACAAAGTGGTTGTCATTGATGTCAACATATGTAATGGGTGCATTTGAAGAAGTCTACAAGAAGCCCTGAAAGATGGCTAAGTGGTTGAGTGGTTGTGAAGCCCCAGAGGTGTGGTCATGAAGCCCAAAGTTACTTGAGGAATAAGGACATGAAGGACAATGTAAATGTATGTAACACCCTCACAGATGGATAGTCCTTTTCATGTCATTTCCAACAGTAGGTGGTATGTCACGTAGTTCCTCGCGGTTGAGGAGATATACTCTCTTGAAGTTGGAAGCCCCAAATAATGGTTAAGAAGCCCCTAAACAGTTACATGTCATTAATTAAAGGGTAAAGTGGTTGCAACAAGAAAGCACAAGAAGCCCTAAAGTTAAGGAAATAAGTTACTTATAAAAAGTATAAATACACCACAAGAAGTCTCTCATTAGCACATTCACACACACAAGTTTATTAAATATCTTCTAAGTGAACAAGTGATCTTTTGGTAAATCTTTTTGTAGCATATATGAGGTAGGGAAAGTCTAAAGGAGCGAAGTGTATGGATGTGATTGAACTAGCGTTCTAAGGCTAACCGCAGTTCACATATTAGTAAGGTGCAGACATATGCGGGTCACAGTGTAGCAAAGCATGGATAGTTTATCTGCAGGTTGACAATGGGCAAGGTGCGGATGTACACGGGTCATAGAAGAGCAAAGTGTGGATATCCATGGGTTGATAGTGTACAAGTCACGGATCTGTGAAAAGGTTTTGAGGAGGATGCTAGTACCATGTTGTTGAGGCTGAGGAAGAGCTACAGGTCTGTAATCTTGTGTATTAGATATGCTACAGGATTAAAGGTATGTTTTACATGTGTTTTGAGGGATGTGTCTTGATACATGCTTGAGGCATGGTTCTGAGATTTGGGAATATTCTTTGAGGTACACCTTGGTGATGTTATGGTACATTGATTAGAAGCATATATTGGCTATATTGGTATCTGGTTCGGTATATGCCATGATGATGTTATCACATGCTTGAAGCACTTCATTGATGATATTTTATGATACATGGTGTATGGCATGATTGATACATGTCATGAGTGATATGGTCTATGGTTGAGGCACATCTCATGGTACATGTTTTTGTACATTGTTGATGCATGATATCGTACATGGTTGATGCTTTAATACATGGTCTATGTTTGAGACACATATCTTAATGATGGTATGATACATGTTGAGGCAATTCTTGGTGATCTTGGTACATGCTTGGTACATATGTGGCACATGACTAAAGGCATGTTTTGGTGATGTTGAGCATATGTTTGAGAGATGTTCTTGGTATATGATCTATGAGTGGATCTGGTTTTGTTGATGTTGAGTATTAGTTACAGTGACAGGTTGATCAATGATAGATTGACAATGACAGGTTGATGATAGTATATCAGTGACAGTGATAGTGACAGGTTGGATGACAGGTTGGATGACAGGTTGATTACAGGTTAATGTGATAGTGACAGTGACATGTTGGATGATAGGTTGATTAGAGGTTAATGAGACAGTGACAATGATAGGTTGATGTGACAATGACAATGACAGGTTGATGTGGTAGTGGCAGTGACAAGTTGATGTGATCGTGACAGTGACAGGTTGATGTATCATTGACAGTGGCAGTTTCAGGTTGATTAGTGGTAGTGACAGTTTGATTCTACACTTATATTTCAAGGCGACAGGACGAGGCAAGGAAAGGGGGTTGTAGCCTCCTTCTGATTGGTTCCATAGAACTTAGGGAGTTGGATCTTCCTTCAAGTTGGAGCCTATAAATCAGGGGGGCGTAGCCTCCTTCCACTTGGAGCCGAAGAATATAGGGAGTTGGAGCTTCCTTCAGGTTGGAGCCTCCTTCCAGTTGTAGATGGAGAATTCAGGGATTTGTAGCTTCCTTTAGGTTGGAGCCTGTCAATAGGGTGTTGGAGCCTCCTTCCAGTTGGTGTTGGAGAATTGCGAAGTTGGTGCTTCCTATGAATGTAATCTTGATATATATAAGAAAACATTCCATGGTTTTCTCCCATTTGGGTTTCCATGTAAATTATGGTGTAATGTGTATCTGATGTGATATTGTTGAATGGTATTGCTTATGGTTATATGCTCATGATATATTGAATGCAATCATAAATGATATATTGTTGATAAAATTGAAGTTTATATATTGTGATTGAAAGTGGTAAAAAGTGCTCATATTGATTCACCCCCGCCCCCCCCTCCTCTCAGCGTTCCAACAATTGGTTTCAGAGCAGGTCCTTCAAGAAAACAATTTAACCACTGGAAGGAAGATCATGGAGTACACTAAGATTGGAGTACCATAGTTTAAAGGATAGAACTATGCCTTATGGAGCAGAAGAATGAAAACATATGTATAAGCACAGGGATTTGATGTTTGGAAAGCAGTAGTATATGGAGACACATCACCTACCATTCCTCCAATAGATAAAGATGGACAGAAACTCAATGAAAATAATTTGAGGGATAAAAATTCTATTTTGAATGGTCTTGATGAATCAATATATTTCAAAGTTATGCATTGTGACTCTGCAAAGGAGATTTGGGACAAACTGCAAAATATCTATGAAGGATATGCAAAATTAAAGGGGGCCAAGCTTCAAACTTATAGAAGTCAATTTGAATAGCTAAAAATGAAGGAAGATGAATACAATGTGGCTTACTTTCTGCAATTGATGAAATAGTGAATTCCATGAAGGGATTAGGAGAAGAAATCAAAGATCCAGTAATTGTTCAAAAGGTACTAAGGTCTCTTCCAATGAGATTTGATCTTAATATTTCAGCCCTAGAAGAAATATCATACCTAGCTACGTTGAGTATGGACGAGTTACATGGGATACTCATAGCCTATGAAATGAGAATAGAGCTGGATAATCCACCCAAGAAGGAAACAACGTTCAAGGCATCCAAGAAGACAAAGAAGAATAAACATGAACCAAAGTCAAAGCCAAGTTGCATTCATAGTGAATATTTAGATGAAGATGAAGAAATATCCAACTTCGTAAGAAAATTGAAGAGAGGAATCGACAAGTACAAAGGTATGCTTCCCTTAAAAAAAATTAATTGTGGCAAAATTGGTCATTTTGCTACTAAATGTCCTTATGCTAAGAAGTCAGGTAGTGATGAAGAAGAAATTCCCAAGAAAGAAAATAAATATCAAAAGGGAAACAAGAAAGGAGATAAAAGGCAAGCCTTCAAGAAAAATATCTACTCAAGAGAAGACAGTTCCTCATCTGATGAAGATGATGAAAGTGATAATGACTCAGAAAGAGTACTCTTTATGGCTATGGAAATTAAGAAAAGAACTCATGAAAGCGATGAAGAAGAAGGTGAAGTGGATCTTGAGGCAGAATTAATAAGTTCTTTAACTGTGCTGAAGAAATAAAGGAAGAAAAAAATCATTCAAAGAAGAAATCATCTCCTTGAAAATCCAACTTGAAGAAGGAAAGAGAACAAAAGAAGTAATGCAAATACAGATGATAAAGAAAGAAAAAGAGTGTGAGAAGCTTGAAAAGGAAGTCATGTCATTGAGAGTTGAAGTAAACAAGCTCAACAAGAACTTGAAAAGTTCTCAAGTGTTAGAAAACATTCTCAACAGTGAAAGGCCATGCAGTGACAAATTTGGACTAGAATACAATAAATTTCCTTTTGAGGAAGGTTCAAGCTCCATGACGAAAGAAATAGAACAAAAGAGTTATGAAGAAGTTCTCAAAGGAAGGAATCATGGTCAAGAAGAGTCAAAGAGGAATGAATACAGAAGACCTTCTACATTCAAGCAGAAAGGAAGCTTCAATAATTATTAAGGAAACAACCAAAGAGAATATTGTGATCAACCAAGGCAGGAATTCAGAAGGACTACACCACAAAGAAGATCATTTACTCCCAAGTATCAAAATTTCTTTTTGGGTCATTTTTTTTACATGTACTAAATTTGGACATAAGTTGTAGATTGAAAAGTATATGGAAGAAATGTTCAAGCAAGAGATAGTTATGTAGCTCTCTCCAATATTGAATGTTACAAATGCCACAATTATGGTCACATAGCTCGATATTGTAGAAGTGTGATAGAGCCTCCCATGAAGGAAAACACTGATGTCAGATACATGAAGGTTTGGAGAAGAAATTAAAAACAAGAAGAGTGGGTGAATGAAAACCAGGTCCCAAATATCGTACTCACGAGATTTGCAGCAACGCAAGATCATGATGAATCTATAGGTAAAGATAAAGATGTCAGAATCCAGAAAGATGATGAAGAGAAAGATGTTAGAATTCAGGAAGAATATGAAAAGGATGTCAGAATTCAGGAAGAGGATGAAAAGGAAGATGTCAGAATGCAAGAAGATGATGTCAAAATTTAGGAAGATGATGAATCTACAGATGAAGAGGAAGATTACTCTGCATCAGAGTGGGTATTTTTCTGAGCCATACGGCTTGGAGACTCCCAATAAATATGAATATTGAAGAGGGGGAATCTAAGCAACAGCTCTACAGATCAGAGAACTACATTTCGAGCAGTCTGAAGTGTTTGTACATTTTGGGAAGGAAGTTACATAGTGGTTTGATGATAGAAGTGAAAAATGTCTTGTGACAGTTTGATTGTTTGAGGAGCGTCTTTCAGAACACATTCCCATGCGGGTATAAACTGATAGTTACGAAGAATATCAGTGTCACACTTTTTAGGAAGAGATTCACGATTGTATTCCAAGCATGTATTCAAACATGGACACATTCAATACATATTGTCGAAGACATGTAGATTTTGATTTGCATATTGAATAGACAGCTTGAAAAGCAGGAATATATGGTGATCAGTTGTTGAAGATTCGAAGAATTATTCAGAATGGTAAAGTGACATACGGGTCAGCATTGTGTGCAGTTGAGTAGCAGAGTCATGGAAATTTTATGACATATGGATGGAGATGGATTCATGAGTTTTTTGACAAGTCTAGACGGATATATGACAGTGGATGAAAGCATATTGACAAGTGGAATCAGTTAGTCACAAGAAGGCAAGAAGTGAAAGTCACAACAAAACATGGGAAGATAAATCGTCAGCATAAGCTATATCGTCAGAAGGAATTTGTTGAATGGTATGGTCATTGATATCTGAGTAGTAAACATGATAAGATATGAAGATTTGAAGTCAAGTAACTTTGAATTATTTTTATATAGGTTAGTGAATTACAAGAGGAAACACCAATGGACAATAAGCACCGGAAGAGAGGAAAGTATTCAAGTACAAGAAACCCCACATTGATCTACACGACATCTTGCAGAGAAGTCAAGGGAGAGAAATTGTTAGAGAAAGAGATCATGAAAGAATTATTAGAAGCATGAAGACAGAGGGAAACATATCGATAGGGGGAGTTACCCTTTTTCCCATGATGTCAAAGGGGGAGAAACAAAAATATCAAAAGAATAAATATAGGGGGAGCAACCCCAAATAGAGATACCCTTTTCCATTGATGTCAAAGGGGGAGAGAAAAATGAGGAGAGATAAATTGGAAGAGACAGATGAGGAGCAATGGTCATAGAGGGAGTATGAGTGTTACCATCAATGACAAAGGGGGAGATTGTTGGATAGTTGGTTGTCATCGATGTCAACATAAGTGATGGGTTCATTTGAAGAAGTCTACAAGAAGCCATGAAAGATGCATAAGTGGTTGATTGGTTGTGAATCCCTAGAGGTGTCGTCATGAAGCCCGAAGTTGTTTGAGGAATAAGGACATGAAGGACAATGTAAATGTATGTAAAACCCTCATAGATGGATATTCATCATCATGTCATTTCTAATGGTAGGTGGTACGTCACGTAGTTCCTCACGATTGAGAAGAAATGCTCTCTTGAAGTTGGAAGCCCCAAAGAATGGTTAAGAAGCACATAAACAATTACAAGTCATTAATTAAAGGATAAAGTGGTTGTAACAAGAAATTACAAGAAGCCCTAAAGTTAACAAAATAAGTTACTTAGAAAAAGTATAAATACACCTAAAGAAGTCTCTCATTAGCACATTCACACACAAGTGATCTTTTGGTAAATATTTTTGTAGCATATCTGAGGTAGGGAAAGTCTAAAGGATCGAAGTGTATGTGTGTGACTGAACTAGCATTCTGAGGCTATCCACATGTCACAACTTAGAAATGTGTGGACATATGTGGGTCACAGTGTAGCGAAGCGTAGATAGGTTATTCGCAGGTTGAAAATGTGCAAGGTGCGGATGTACGCGGGTTGTAGAAGACCAAAGCGTGGATATTTGTGGGTTGATAGTGTACAAGTCATGGATCTGTGAAAATGTTTTGAGGAGGATGCTAGCACTAGGTTGATGAGGTTGAGGAAGAGATACATGTATGCAATCTTGTGTATCAGGTCTGCTACAGGATTAAATGTATGTTTTACATGTGTTTTGAGGGTTGTGTCTTGATACATGCTTAAAGCATGGTTTGGAGTTTTGGACATATGCTTTGAGGTACACCTTGGTGATGTTATGGTACATTGATTAGAAGTGTATCTTGGCTATCTTGGTATCTAGTTTGGTATATGTCACGGTAATATGGTTTATGGTTGAGGTACATCTCGTGGTACAGGTTTTTGTACATTTTTTATGCATGGTATGGTACATGGTTGATGATTTTATACATGGTTTATGGTTGAGACACATATCTTGATAATGATATGATACATGTTGAAGCACTTCTTGGTGATCTTGGTACATGCTTGGTACATATGTGGCACATGAATAAAAGCATGTTTTGGTGATGTTGAGCATATGTTTGAGATATTTTCTTGGTATATGATCTATGTGAGTGGATATGGTTTCATTGATGTTGAGTATCAATTACAGTGGCATGTTTATCAGTGATAGATTGACAGTGACAGGTTGATGATAGTATATCAGTGACTGACAATGACAGGTTGATGATAGTATATCAGTGACAGTGACAATGACAGGTTATATGATAGGTTGATGTGACAGTGACAATGACAGTGACAGTGAGAGGTTGGATGACAGGTTGATTACAGCTTGATGTGACAATGACAATGACATGTTGGATGACAGTTTGATTACAGGTTGATGAGACAGTGACAGTGACATGTTGATGTGACAGTGACAGGTTGATTTGACAATGATAGTGTCAGGTTGATGTATCAGTGACAATGGTAGTTTTAGGTTGATCAATGGTAATGACAATTTGAGTCTACACTTATATTTTAGGGCGGCAGGATGGGGCAAGGAAAGGGGGTTGTAGCCTCCTTCCAGTTGGTGACGGACAACTCACGAAGTTGGATCTTCCTTCAAGTTGGAGTATGTAAATCAGGGGGTCGTAGCCTCCTTTTGGTTGGAGCTGGATAATATAGGGAGTTGGAGCTTCTTACAGGTTGGAGCCTGTAAACTAGGGGGTTGGAGCATCCTTCCAGTTGTAACTGGAGAATTTAGAGAGTTGTATCTTCCTTCAGGTTGGAGCCTATAAATAGGGGGTTGGAGCCTCCTTCCAGTTGGTGCTGGAGAATTGGGATGTTGGTGCTTCCTATGAATGTAATCTTGATATATATAAGAAAGCATTCCATGGTTTTCTCCCATTTGGATTTCCACATAAATTCTAGTGTATTGTGTATCTGATTTGATATTGTTGAATGGTACTACTTATGGTTATATTCTCATGATATATTGAATGCAATTATAAATGATATATTGTTGATAAAGTTGAAGTTTATATATTGTGATTGAAAGTGGTAAAAAATGTTCATACTGATTCAACCCCCCTCTCAATGTTCCAACATGTATATCACAAAGTGGAAATTATGTTGGGGACAATTATGGAAGTTGTACCTTATATGTGTATTTCTATGCTTAACTAATTCACTTCCATTATCATGATATTTGTGTTGTTGAATGTGATGATTGGAACCATTGTTGAATTACTTTTGCATAGGGAAAATTTTAAGAACCTCCCTAAGTATATAAGTATAATAAATGGGTAAATCCACCTGATACATAGGAAGATTTGAAGGTTGTTTTATTGATAATGTAATATGTATATATAACATTTTGGTTAATCTTTCATTGAATTATAAAATACCTAAATTCTTCGTGAATTTTTTATCGAATTATAAAAAATTGTAAAGTCTTGGAAAATCTTTCATTGAATGTCAATGCCACAATATCATAAGTTGTTATAATAAAGGTATGAATGTTATTTCCATAATATCATGAGTATCAATTTAACAAAATATGAAAAACTACAAATTAACCTAATTTCTATTGAAATGTTCTAACTACGGAGATTACAACATGTGGCACGTATATAAATGTAGAACATATTGTGAAATTGTGGGGAAGGAGACACTAATACAACCATTTCATTAAATGTAACCTTATGATTACAAAGTTGCTCCAATTCGCACTCAAAGCCATATATGTCTCTACCTAAATGATTTGTTAAATGTGGTGCAATATTAACAGATGCAAATTGAGATATTTGATAGGGTTTGGAGCAACTGCAAGCTAGGGTTTGACAGTCACGATCACAACAAAGGAAAACATGGTTACCAAAGGGGGCAGTAATGGAACCCCCTCATACAAGTAGGTAGTGGTGGATAGGGGGAAAGGCCCACGAGGCGTAGGTTTCAAGGAACCAATGACAAGCACCTCGGGATCAGGACCCAAAAAGAATCAGGAAAGCAACCAGGAAAAAAGGGATCGCATGGGGGAAGAAGTCAGAGAAACCCAGAATGATGCACAAGAACTAGAGAACCCCAATGGGGTAGAAGGGCGAAACCCTTGTAAACCTAAAACAACACTAATACCCAAGGTGATACTGGAAGACCCACAAATGCAACTCTACTGGGGCCAAATGAAGATGCATGCACTAATTTGCAATTTCATGGATTTGTGGCCCACAGAAAGAACGTTGTGCAAATGGATAAAATATCAATGGAAGCCAAGCGGGGAAGTGGAACTCCACCTGGGTTCGAAGGGATTCTTCATAGCAGTATTCATGAACTTAGAGGACATGGATAAAGTCTTTGAGGGGGGGGGATACTTCCATGTTTCAGCAGGACTGTACATGCATCCATGGAAGGAAAACTTCTCCCTAGAGAAAGAAACCTTCAAAAATGTACCAGTCTGGCTGAGGCTTTACTCCTTGACGCTATACTATTATCTTCCCTCCACCTTCGAAGCAATCGGGAACAAACTTGGAAAATATGTGAAGACATCAGAAGCAACCGTAAAAGGGAGATATATATCCTATGCAAGGATTTGCATAGAGATGGATGTTTCGGGGGCACTCCCATAAGCCATAAGCCTGGAATTCAGGGATGAGGAATGGGTACAAAGCATCGATTATGAGAAGATCTCATTCAGATGCAAAAGATTCCATGAACATGGACACCTAATCAGAGAATGTCCTCTCAATAAAAAACAAGAAGCCGAAAACACCAAAATACAACAGGATGAGGATGGGTTCATAAAGTCGAACCACAAAAACATAGCAAACAAGAAACCAAGTAAAGCCCCAAAGGAAGCAATCTGGAAGCCAGGACTAGAACAGAAGGGCAGGACAAGACCAACAAAGGGGAAGAAGCAGGAAAGGAAAAGACAAAAGCTAAAGAATCTAGGGAACAAGCAACAAATGAGAACACAGATAGTCCAAGCAATAATATGGAACATGAAGGTAGTGCAACTCCTATGGACGAAGAAACCGGAGATGCCAACACCCCCATGTAGGAGGCAGACGGAGACGTGAAAATGACACCAAGTGAGGTAGGTATGGAAGATCCTGATCTCATAGATATTGTGGAAAGAGAAGGAATAGATCTCCCAAACATACTGGAGCAATGGAAAAGGCAGGGCATAGACAATGTACCAGCGGAGCAATTAGATCATATCCAATACGTCTTCCTCCTACGAGAGGAATCAAAATCTAGAGGGATCAAGTGCACACACGAGGAGATAGGACACCTAGGAATCAAAGCAGGTGAGGGAAAACCACATCTCTCACCCAAGCATACGAGAAGGAAGAAAGGCAGGAAATCAAACAGCATAGCCCTGCAGGAACTAGGATCTTTGTTGATAATTTAAGGTAAGATCAAAAAGCTCTTTCCAAACTCCCCCCCCCCCACATGTTTAAATGAATATTATAACATAGAATATTAGAGGCCTAAGCAGTCCACAAAATAAAAGAATACTTAAAAATAGAATGAGGAAGGAACAACCGGACCTTTGTTTCATCCAAGAGACAAAATGCATTGTAGAACGAATGGAAACAATCAACAAAAAACAATGGAGAAAGTACAAGATATTGGTTGTCGAAGGACAACAGATGGAAGGCGGTATTCTCACTTTTTGGAACCCACAAGTGATGAATCTAATAGCAACCGAAGCCACCAGACACACACTTTCGGTTAACATGCAAATCATAGGTAACACAGAGGTGATTCTATGCACTAATGTGTATGGACCCCAGATGTTGGAGGAAAAGAGAAGAATGCTCCTAGACATAAAAAAAATTAAAATCTCGTTCCAACAACCTCCACTAGATCTTGGCAGGGGTCTTCAACATCATCACGACACTTGCAGAGAAAAAAGTTGGCACGGCGAGATTGGATAGAGATACGGAAGACTTTTCAGCTTTCATTAACACAATGGAGATGGTGGACATCAGAACCAGTAATGGCCAATTCACCTGGAACAACAAACGGATAAATCAACATTAGGTAGAAACAAGGCTAGACAGATTCTTGGTGTTGGAGTCCATCATTCTACAGGGATTAACTTTAGACTACGGGAAAAGAGAAGAATGCTCCTAGACCTAGAAAACTTAAAAGCCCATTCCAGCAACCTCCACTGGATCCTGGCAGGGGACTTCAACATCATCATGACACTTGCAGAGAAAAAATTCAGCACCAAGACATTGGATAGAGATGCAGAATACTTTTCATCTTTCATTGACACAATGGAGATGGTGGACATTAGAATGAGTAATGGTCAGTTCACCTGGAACAACAAATGGATAAATCAACATCAGGTAGAAACAAGGCTAGACAAATTCTTGGTGTCAGAGTCCATCATTCTGCAGGGATTAACTTTAGATTGCAACATCCTTCCCTAGGGGGGTTCTGACCACTGGCCAGTCCAATTGGAAGGAAACTTCCAAACCACACCGAAGAATAGACCTTTGAGATTTGAAAAATTTTGGATCGAACATCCCACCTTCAAGGAGAACATCAACCAATGGTGGCAGGAGGAACAACCGAAGAAAGGGACAAGGGTGTTCAAACTATATAAGAAACTCAAGTACATCAAACATAAACTTAAGGAGTGGAACAAGGAAATATTTGGAAACATAAACCAAGAAAAAAAAAATATTGAAGACAAAATGAGGAAACTCTAGGAAACATGCATAGACGAGGGCTATACAAAGGATCAGAAAAGGGAAGAGATCCAAATGACCCAGGAATGGGAAGAAATATGCCAGTAGGAAGAGACTCTATGGCGCCAAAAGTCCATAATCATATGGCTAAAGGAAGGAGAGTGGAATACCAAGTTTTTTCATAGAACAAACATTGCTAGAAGAACCCACAACAAAATCCTGAAAATTCGGGATCATGATGGGATCGAGAGAGAATTGCACAAGGAGATTGAAAATATATTGGTAAATCACTTCCATGGGATAGCCCAGGAACCCAACCAAGACCGAACAGAGGCCATACAAAGGATAACTCAACACATCCCCAGGCTAGTTACTGAGGAACAAAATATCAATCTAAACAAACCCATCGCTAAGGAGGAAATTGACCAAGTGGTCCAGAAGATGCCCAACGGAAAGGCCCCAAGTCCAGACGGTTTCACAGTGGAATTCTTCAAAGCCTGTTGGGAAGTGGTCAAACATGATGTTATAGGGTGGTGGAGGACTCCAAACGTTCGGCCTCCATTCTAAAAGCTCTAAATGCCACAATGATTACTCTAATCCCCAAAGAAAATGAAGCAAGGACCCCAGACCGCTATAGACCCATAGCTTTATGCAATGTGGTTTACAAGATAATCTCCAAAGTCATAGCCAATATATTGAAACCTCTCCTACCCACAATGATTTCACAGGAACAGGCGGGTTTCGTAGAAGGGCGTCAAATTTTGGACAACATCATCCATGCCCATGAGCTGATACACACACTGAAAATCCAGAGGAGAGGGGGGATGATAATCCAACTTGACCTATCAAAGGCTTATGATAAAATTAGCTGGCACTATATGGTCAAGACTCTAGAAGCCTTTGGCTTCACACAACACTGGATCAACTGGATTGTCAGCCTAGTCTCAACGACAAGTTACTCACTCTTAATCAATGGAGCCCCAGCCAAACCCTTCTAGCCTTCAAGAGGCATCAGACAAGGAGACCCACTATCACCCTTCTTGTTCATTCTAATTATGGAAGGACTCAGTAGAAGCATAAAAAGCGCAACTGCAACAGGAGAAATAACATGCATCAAACCTTTCGAAAACTACCCTACCTCCACGCACCAACAGTTCATTGATGACACCTTACTCCATGGCACACCCACGGTCAAGGAAGAAAAAGCCTATAAAAGAATATTAGAAAAGTTTGGGGAAGTCTCGAGAGCAGATATCAATCACTCCAAATCCATGATCTATTTCTTCAATACCAACCCTACAATTCAAAGGAACTTGGCAAACATTTTGGAGTTTGAATGCAAAACGCTCCCAACAAAATACTTGGGAATCCCCCTGATGGACAGAGCATGCAAAATGGAATTTTGGGAAGGAGTGATCAACAAACTACAGGAAAGGGTGAAAAACTGGACTTACAGATCCCTCAACCTAGCGGGGAGACTTATCCTGAGCAAAGCGGTTCTGCAAGCAATTCCGACCTATATGATGTCAGTGTTTCCCGCTCCCAATGGAATACTACAAAAAATAAGAGCCATCCAAAGGGACTTCCTATGGTGAGGAGCGAAAAATACGAAAAAATGGGCCCTGGTGGCCTGGGAGAAGGTTTGCAAACCAAAATGCAAAGGAGGCATGTGGTTACAAGACCCACAAGTAACCAATGAAGCCTACGGGGTGAAACTCTAGTCAAGATGGGTCAAAGAAATATCATCATCGTGGGAAAACCTTTGGAAGGCCAAGTATGCCCCAGAGATCAACGACCAGGATCGAATTCATTTTATGGGCACAAGGGAGTGATCAACCATCTGGAATCTAGCCTGGCGAAAAAAAACCTGGATCCAAAAACACAGCTTCTGGGAAGTGAGGAATGGTAAAATAGCTAGATTCTGGGAGGATGCGTGGCAACAGGAATCTAGAATGGAAAATTCAGATAGGGAGGAAATCCAACAGGAAATGACCGCGCAAGGAAAAATCAAAATCCATCACTACTGGAAACAAGAAAATGATCACGACAGATCGAGGATCTGGGACAAACTCAATCCACAAAATAGAGATCGAATCACAACAATAACGAAAGAGGTGGAGGAGGAATTAGGGAAAAGGAAAATTGTAGTCTCAAAAGAAGAGGACCAATTAAAATGGGGCAGGAAAAATGGTGGGGAATTCAACTTAAAAGAAGGTCAGAATTACATCGCGTACCAGGACCAAGAATATTTGGCGAAACAACAAGGAAAGATTTAGGGCAACCCCCAGTGGCCAAAAATCAAAATGTTCAAATGGCTAGTACTTCACAACCGAATTATAACCTGGGAAAACCTAAGGAAAAAGGGTTTCATAGGCCCATCATGATGCCACCTCTATCAAGCTAAGGAAGAAACAACGAATCACCTCCTCGATGAATGTAATTACTCAACATAGATCTGGGATTGGGCGGCAGGCATCTTTGGCCAGTCCAATAGGACCCGAGGTAACATCAGTGCAACCATCAACAACTGGAAGGATAGTTACAGCGAAAATGAAATGGTGAACCTTTGTTGGAATCTCATGTCAGGGATGATCATATGGGAAATATGGAAAGAAAGGAATTGACGCATCTTCAGGAATGAAAGCCTTCCGGAAGGGAAACTTAAGGAAGCAATAATCTCACAAATACGAGAAACGGTGCAGAGTCGCAACTGCCAGACTGGAAAAGTGAAACTCACAGGTCAAGACTCCCGCATCCTGGAATCTTTTCACCTAAAAGACAGGTGCAACAACACACAGGTAGGGCGGCCACCGCAACTCCAAATATGAGAGCGCAACTAGACACCCCCTCCGATAGGGTTCCTCAAGGTGAATTTTGATGGGGCGACAAAAGGAAACCCAGGAATGACAGGGATGGGAGGGGTGATCAGAGATAGTGGTGGTAACATAATCCAATTGTACGCTGGGAGTATGGGAAACTCAACCAACAATGCAGTGGAATTTGGAGCCTTGGAGCTTGGTCTCGAAATTCTAAGTCGTGAAAGGATGACAAACACTATCGTGGAAGGTGACTCCACCTTGGTTATCAACATGATGAAGAGACTCCAAAATGGCACTAGAGTGGGAAAGGTTTAGAGACACTAGCGCTTGGCACAATCCTTGCAAAAAATCTAGGAGCATCTGCAAACGATGAACACAGTGGAGTTGCACTGGGTACACAGGTCAGCGAATGGCTTGGCTGACAGAATCACCAACGAGGGGGTTAGCAAGGAAGGACTGGAACTAGACACTACCTAGATCAACATCCCGAATGGACAATTCAAAACAGACTGCATCCAACTAGCGACAAAAGATCGTGACGACAACTTAAGCAAGGAAGGTCACATTGAGGAGGGCAGTGAAAGGCCCATCGGAAGGCACAAAGGACCCAGGCAGGATATGACTTCTCAACACTCGACCAACAATTACAATGCAGGATCAGATTATACAACAGGTGAGGGTATGGAAACAAGGTCATGTCAACAGTAAGAATTGCAAGGAAAGACTGTGGGAAAGTATTGACGGAAAATAGCAGGTAGTGAATAATGTAAGGTAAGAGGGATTGACACATACCAGTATCAATACACCACGCCAAAGACCAGGTACGGGGAGTAGAACAGTAGGATATCAAGCGAGTAGGGGCAAGGGCCCGTATAGGGATAGCGGTTGATTCATCATGATCATACATACCGTGACGGGGGGAAAAGGACAGGAAGGTTCACCTATACGGGAAGACCATGATTGGAAGGACGAGCCCGTAGCAAGGAAAGTTCAATAAGAGAATAAACAACAGAAATAGATGCAAACAGGAAGATCTCAACTGTAGGGGCTAACATAGATACAAGGGCAGGGAAAGGAGGAACCCATGTGTAGATGGGAACAGGTTGAGAATCCAGCAAAGGAGCTACCATAGGCCAGACGGGATGGTGTGAATGAAGTGAACACACAGCAAAAGAAACCAATGAAGTGAACACACAGCAAAAGAAACCCCCTGGGGAAGGAAACTTTGAACAGTCCTCAACAGTTTTCAAGGATAGAGCAGGTGGAAAAAGACGCGGAGGGCACCTTTCACACTTTGGTTGCACCGAAAGGAAAAGCGACCATTACCCGATGGGAAAAGGAAATCAAATACAAATGCAAGGGCAAAGCATGGGATGCTCTGACTCAGGAAGTGGACTGGGTAACGGACCTGGGAGCCACACAGACCAAGGAAACCCTCTACCACAAAATAGTGGAGATGGCATGGATAACAAAGATGATGAACGCCAAAGTGAGCTCAGAAATGGAAGACACCAGATTGGAGGACAACAAGGAACACAAGAAACTGTTGAACAAAATCTTGAGTCGCCTTAACAATCTAGAAACCATTACCAAACTGCTAGTCGGGGTCGAGAAGGACCAGAAAGCCAAGATGGAATGGTTGGATGCTCAATTCCACCTCTACCTGCGCTACGCCCATCACATGGAAATCATGCCAACTGATAGAAATAGAGTGCCAACACATATCAGAAAGACTCGCACGATCCCTCAGAAGGAGGAGAACAAGGGCCAGGCGGATGAAGGAAAGAAACACATCATTGTCCTGGACTAGTGTCTGGTTGGTCTATTATCAAGTCAGTCTAGTGTTAGTCTCAGCTTCTGTTTTTCTCATGTATGTTGTGCTTATCTTTTCAAAAACTAGATATGGTGGGACTGGGTTGGTTTCCTTTTTGGCATACCAGGGAGTCCCCCTTTTTTGTATCATAACCCTCCTTTAGTGATACAGGCTCTTACACTCACTTACAAAAAAAACAAAAGATGCAAATATGATGCAAAATCAAATGTTAACCATGATTAATATATTGAGTAAGATGAAAAAAATTATATTCAACATCATCTAAATTGTCAAATAGTGTAGTATTCATTAAGATTTTGGACATGTAAACATAAAAGATAATTGTTGTTGCTAATGGAAAAAATGATAGCAATACATAAAGTATAATACAAGTCCAAAAAATTATAAAGTCATTCCAACCAATGTACAATATAATACTACATTTCCAATATCACAATAAAGACTAAACCTTCATTTAGAAGGGATACCCTTTGAAAATATCATATTCATAAATCTTGGAGCATAAAAGAATAGTTAGGCTTAGCATCTTTTTCAACTAGTATTGTTAGATACTTGGACATGTCCTTAAATTTTTAATAGTTTTACAAAAATATTGCCAAACATTTTATAGTGCTCAAACCTTCATGATAAATTTATTGGAATTCCATAAAAATTGATTTTGTAAAATAAGAATTACTATAAGTGATGAAGAAAATTAGAAATTTAAATCATATTTGTAGGCTTAATTAGTAGCTCCTCTAATTATTACTAAACTAAAATTGCATATCATATGCAAAGTGATTTCTCGATCATAAATCTTATCCATATCCCACAATTCTTCATTGCCATGCATTTTCACAATTTCTTTGA
Source organism: Picea sitchensis (assembly GCA_010110895.2). Lineage (NCBI taxonomy): Eukaryota > Viridiplantae > Streptophyta > Pinopsida > Pinales > Pinaceae > Picea > Picea sitchensis. Next base: position 182,964 of record SNQJ01S0000802.1, on the reverse strand, counting down.
TAGCTCTACAATCCAACAAAACCAAGGATTTTCCAAAACCAAAAAAGTAGAATTTAGAATTAAGTAAACAAATGCATTGTTTTTGGATATTCGTTGATTAGAAACTAATATTTCAACAAATAGTTTAAAAATAATGCATATTACTCATGTTGATGCCTATGATTGGATCCTTCCAAACCATGAAATAAATCAGGGTAATACCAACTTACTAGATATCGACTTTATAACATTGGTGTAAAGATATTAGATATAGCACATGAAGGCAATTTTAATATCCTTAAAACAAAAAGATCAACTTGAAAAGCCTCGCCATTAACAAGTGCGTTCCTTACATTTTTTGCAATTTCTCGCTCCCCTAACTTGAATTTATGGTTTATATCCATTAAATCTAGAGGATGATTATTATGTGCTCCATTATTGTTGGAATTGTGTGGCCTTTACCTGAATTTTTCACTCTCTGTTCTTTTAATTCACTATACTGCTTGATGGATTGATATAAGAGTGTATTGTTTTGTCGAGCTATTAGTTGCATTCATAGCTCCAAGTAAGGATTTCAATAAAAAAATTATTCGGGATCTCTCTCCTACTAAAGATGAGTGGATTTTCAACAAAATATGCTACAACACTTTTCTTACTATGTGAAGGAAACTTGGGCTTCATTACATTAAAACCACATATGGATGCAAGCTTCTAAGTTTCTTTATGATGTAACTCATGAATAATTATTTTTTCATCCTAACTATATATCATATATAGAAAAAACTTCATTAGAGAGTTATCACATTCTTGTATCAATGACATGGTATATTACATCTTTGGTGTAAAATTTCATAGTGAAACTAAGAGGATCTCGAAGAGTTTCAGGACTCCTAGAGTCATGGATAACATTTAAGAAATCTAACATTGTTTGGCTTGTTTTGGGCTCCCAATGTTTTTTCATTTGGGGAGGCCATCCTAAATTTAGTTTTTAGTTATGAAACCCTCCTCTATCAACAAAGTACATGTCTAGTTTGAACAGGTCATATTTTTTCAAATGTGAGCATAGTTTGTAATTTATCTAGGGGGATAATATGGAGTGCCTAGGGAGGTATCCAAGGGGAATAATAATAGATAGGTTATTATGTATTGTTATGTATGGAGGCCACTTTTAGTAAATAAGGCCTAGTGTGAATAAAACAAATGTGAGAAGGATTACTAGAAAGTTCCACCTACTTTTAGTAAATAAGGTCTAGTGTGAAAACAATAAATGTGAGAAGGCTTACTAGAAGGTTCCACCTAGTAGGTGGAACCTTCTAGTAAGCCTTCTCACATTTATTGTATTCACACTAGGCCTTATTTACTAAAAGTGGCCTCCATACATAAAAATACCTAACAACCTCTCTATTATTATTCCCCTTTGGTACCTCCCTAGGTACTCCACATTATCCCCCTAGCTACACAACATAGTTTGTAAAAATTCCAACGTTGACTCCTTTCACCAATCACTAGGTGGGCTTCATGTGAGTTGTTTATTGCATAGAATATAAAAATAATTATTTTATCTTTTAAAAAACATCAATGGTTGTATCTTATTGTTCTTGGAACAATATTTCCAATGAGCCCTAATTTTCCCAGTTATGAGTTCATATGCCCAATCTATGAAGTGCGCAAGTTGCACTTCTCCTAGGACGCCAAATTTCATAGTCATAACTTCATTAATAATATTATACTATGAATCATACCTAAAGAGAATCTTGGACCTAGTGATAATGTAGGTTTGTATGGGACCTTTCCAATGGTATATCATATGCATGGCTTTGACCCTCAATTGTTGGGAACAAACTTTTGTAAAATCAGGATAGTTTCAGGGTAGTAGTTTGATAGTAGGGGTTCATAGTTTAAAAGGGGTTATTGTTGGGTACTAGAATATAAATTTAGATTTTATAGGCTATATCTTACCTCAATTCCTTTCCAATGACATATCATTTACCCCATTCTGATATTGGATGACTCACTTAGAGTTGTCACTAGTCCCTGAACTGGTTTTGAGGGTGTGGTCTAGGAAACTTACCTAGAAAGGTTTCCTCGTAACAATGTTAGTATCAAATTATATTTCTAAATGGACATATTCAAAGTACCTATTGATACCTTTCTGAAGATATTTCATTTGTCAAGTGTTCTTAAGAGGGATTTTGCTTATAATATCGAGCATACTACTTCAATCCTTTTTTGAACTTGCACAATTTGTAGAGGACACAACTAAGCATTTTTCTTCATGGCCAAAGAATCTAGAACCAAAACAAGGAAGAACCAAAATAAAATATGTCTATCCCTCACTATCAACCCACATTTCTTACTAGACTACAATGTTATGCACCTAATTACAATTCACACAAGTGAGCAAAGAAATATAATAACGAAATGCTACCACTTCATAACTAGTGGTCCTGTCATCCTTTAATTTTCCACCAAGTAGATTAAGAGTTAATGGTTTGGCCTCGATTTGTTTATAAATTTATCTTAGAATGACCATAAAATATCCCATCATTATCGCCACTCAAAGCCTCTGGGATTTAAGGAGCAAGATGCATTTGTATAAGGCTAATGCCTCAACTTCATTATTTGTTGTAGAACCAAGCCCCAAAACATATTTTATTTCTTGTTTTCCTTTAGAGTTAATGATGAGATGCCCCCATAACCCCCTCACACCTACCACCTCTATATCATAATTATAATAATTATAAAAGTAATTATAATTATAATAATTATTTTTAATTATAATTATGATAACAATAATAATAATTTTTAATTTGATGTGAGATCTCTCCCCCGATGATTAGTTAGGGAGGTCATGGGTTCAACTCTCTTGATCCTCTTTGGGTGAGGCTCTGTAATCAAGGCTAACATTTTACCCCATTTACCATCCATGAATCATGGGGATGTAGTTGAAGGGTTTTCCGCGAGGATTTCCTTGGGAAAAAATGTTTTTTAATACAAATTGTAATAATTATAATTATTGATTTTTAATAATTAATATGATTATAATAAATACAACAACATTGATTAATTTTGCAGTGTAGTTATTGATGGCAAATTCGACACTACCATAGCACTTTTATGTTGTCATAGTGATGTTGTAATAACAATAAACAATGTGGGGGCAACACATTATTTGTCTTAGCTTTGTACTACATGACATAGATACAATTCTTTTATTTCCATAGTGTTGAAAAATATGACGTGATTTGATGTGATTTATCTCTATGTCATGAAAATCAATGCAAGGGCACACTACCAAAAAGCAAAACTAAAAAAAATACAAAAAAAATAATGCAAAACCAATCTTTGTGTCACTCTCTCTATACATTTCTAATATAAGCTAGAAGGGGGCTCCCCCCATTTCATTTTGTAATTAGGGTGTAGGGTAGGGCTTCATTGATCTCAAAGAGATTTTGGGGGTCACTCAATTGGAGCAAGAAAGGGATATTTTTGGGGTCATCACCAAATCTCTTGGATTCACAAATTTTTGGTCATTTGCCCATATTTTTTTTAATTAGTAGAATTTAAATAAAATGGGATTTGGATATTTGAGGTGATATTTGGGTTTTGAAGATGGGATTTGGTTTTTCCCTTCAATTCCCCCATTTTTTTTAAATCGATATATTTAAAAAAAATGAGAATTGGTTTTTGGAGATGGAATATAGGATTTGGGGTTTGGAGATGGGATTTGGATTTTCCTTCCTCTTCTCCTTCCTCTCCCTCTCCTCCTATACTATCCTCTCCTCTCCTTCCTCTTCCTCTCTTCCTCTCTCTCTCCTTTTCTCCTTCCTCTCCCTCTCCTTCTATACTATCCTCTCCTCTCCTTCCTCTTCCTCTCTTCATCTCTCTCTCCTTTTCTCCCTCTTCTCCTTCCACTCCTTCTTCCATCTTCATATCCTCCTCTCCCTCTTCTCCTTATTCTTCCCCGCTTCATCTCTTCCTCCCCCTCTTCCTTTCCTTCCACTCCTCCTTCCTTTCCTTCCACTCCTCCTTCCTCGTAATATTCCCCTCTTATACTCTTATTTTTATTCTCCCCTTCTTCCCTTCTAAATCCTCTTTTTCTTCCCCCCTTCTTCCCTTCTTCCTCTTTTTCTCCCCCTTTTCTCTTCTTTTTCTTCTCCCTCTCCTTCCTCCCCCTATATTTTTCTCTTTCTCTTATCCCTCATCCCCCTCTTATTTTTCTCTTCCTCTCCTACTATAGTTCCATACCTAATTTCTACTAAATAATTTCCTGCCACTATAGATAAATCAAATTTAATTAGGCTTTCTTGATGATTCTCTCATTGACTAAAAGGATCATGTCATGGATGAAACAATTCATGTTTGTAGCATTGTGTATAGATATATTTTCTACCCTTATTAGCAATGTCCTTACACTTATATTAAGTCTAGCTCATCTATTCTTCTCTTAGAAAAAAAACCCATTTAACAAAGATAGGAGTTGAGTTATGCACATAATCCCCGAATCATTTGAATTATAGTCAGTTGGCATATATGGCCTTATGTTGAAACTTGAAACACTATGGTTGAGATGAGTAGAATGATGCAACAATGGAAAATGGTTTTTCCTTTGCTTGGATCATTTGGCATATGCACAAGGAGAAAACTTGGGGGTTTCTAAGTTAAGTATAATGACAATAGGACATAACATTGTTTCCCTCTCAATAATTTATGATTTCTCATTTTTGTTCACTCATTTGGCTCATACACGATGAGTCAACATAGTGGAGAAAACAAAATATAAGAAATATTTTGGTAAAAATACAAGTGGTTGGTCACATAAGGAGAGATTTTGTTTACAATATAACTTTTTGTAGGTGATTTAGTTTGAGTTCACACTGGCAATCCAAATTGTGCACAAGGCAACCAAGAAGAATCATCTAAAGCCTCTCAGAAATTTGGGGTTTACGAGTTAAGTATAATGATGAGAGGAGGAAACATCATTAACCTATACAATAAATGTAACAAAAATAACGCAATTTAACCTATGATATTTGGCAATGGAATTTGTGTTTTCTTGTTATGAGGATGTCTAATGACCATTTGAATCCAAATTGACAATTTCAAATATGGCAAAACCATGACCCTTTTATATACAATTATGGAATATGTAGAAAAAACAAAGGGAGTGTGTCCATAGTTCTTTGTCACCATTATGATAAAGGGATGTAGCATCTAAACTTAATATATGTTTCATCTAAAATATTTAACAAATTAGTGTTCTATTTCCCTATGCCCCTAGGTCCAACTTCACATGATATGATCAAATTTTCTCATAGGCCTAATTTAGATATGTCATAGTGTAGTTCTAAATGAAACAAATGTTAAAGTTTGAAAAAGTTTCCTTTATATAAGACAAGAATCCATGTATAACAAAATACCTATTGTATAACAAATGTTTTACTAGTTTCCAGACTTGAGTACCAACACTTTTACTAATATTTTTGTGTCAAATTTGAGAGTAATTAAATCCAACGGATTGGTGCAAGTAGAGCTTCAAGTTTTCCTTGAGCTCATATTCAAACTTCAATTGAAGATCATTCCAAAACTCTCTCCTTACCATGGATATGCCATTTTTAATGAGATTTTCCTTGGTTTCTTTGCATACATTTGAAACTATCACTTTAGCATGTTCATTTGATAAGAGCTCAAGCTAGGTCATTTGATCAAGCGTAGATCCACATGTTGGATTGAATTTGTTAGAAAACCTACAAATCGCATATGATAGGTTGCACTCAACACTTTCCAAGTTATTTTTGCTCAAAATATTTTCAATAATTTGTCTGTCAATATCTCCTTGTCTAACCAACAATGCAAAAGAGTTGATGCGTCAACCCACATAACCAATGTTTCTACCTGAACACTACAATTCCTTGAGGATGCATGAGAGAATCAATTCAAATTACATAGAAATCTTGTTATCATTGACAACATCAAGTAATCCTTTTGTGTTCCCTTTACGTGCATTCAACACTACCTAATCACCTAAAAATGGAAATGTCTTCATTAGACATGTCATTTATTTATCGGATTGTAGTAGCATTTCCTTCATGTCAATCTTATTTGGTTGTAAACACTTGAGATTTATTTATTTTCCATATCTAACATGGTTGGTTTGTTTCTAGGGAACTTGGTGAACATAAAAAATATAATGAGCATCATCAAGTGTAAACTTAAGCTATAACAATCATGTCAACATACCTATAAACACCACCCCTATGGCTTAAACTCTCATTCTTTTCATTATATATTTGTGTATCCATGTGATTTCCACCCAATCACACATGTCTTGTAACCACACACTCATTGAGACATGTCACCCCCTAAAAATATTTGTCCCACTACATCTGACATTAAATTGTCCCCTTCCAAATATTTGCCTCATGTGGTCCTTACATGGATGCATATTCTATGTCACGTAGTCAACTGATGTAAGGGATAAGCAATTCCAATGCATTTTAGGTTGTGTTTTTCATATGTAGTCAAGACGACACACTAGCATGATATTAAATGCATTGCAATGTACACAATTTCCACATTTTTTCTATCCCTCATAAAGAATCTCACTCATAATTATTATCCCAATATAAACCCTCCTCAGTCAATGTAAACACTCCACACTATGAATTCCTCATACTAAAATACAATTCATACGGCCAATCTAATGAAAAGAGTGGTTTGATGTTTGTTGGTCAATGGGTTAGAGAATTAGAGGGTTAGTCATTGCATATGTATTTGAGTTAGAGGGTTAATATTTGCATCTCTACATATGTTGATCGTATGTTTGAATATTTTCAATGTTCATGTCAAATTATGCATATATTTTATTCCATGTATTTTTTGTACTTAAAAAGTAGTGTGTCATTGTAATAGATCTATAAGTCATATGGTTTCACGTGCAGATTCCTTAGACAATGATGTTAGACATAGGGAAATAAAGGAACATGAGAGAACAAAAGGTAAAAAGATTGCAATTGATGAAGACAACAACAACAAGACCCTAGTGAGTTGTAATTACATACTTTATGATAGTTATATAATATTGAAAAATATGTGTTTATTTTACGAAGAGTTACATTTATAATTCTAATCGTTACTTACTATAGTCTATCTTATATTATAGAAAAAATTTATAAAAAAATTACAACTTTTCTAACAAGTAAAACAAAACAAAAAAAGAGAATCTAGATGTGGATTACTTGCATTTACTCAGTGGGGAGAAAGTTCCAAGGGTCTTAGTCACAATAGATCTAATCATGTTAGTCATGGTACAATTTATCCTACATTTTTCAAAGACATATAGAGAGTAATTAAATCCAATGTACTACATTTTCCATGACACTTATTAATTATATGGTGTGCATATTAATGTTTGAGCACAGAGCGCAAAGATAAGGATGAAAAGAGATGAAGATTTGTATTAATAGAAGATATAGAAAATGCATTCAATTATGGTGATATACAAGTTACTAATAAAGGAGAGATTTTAAAACTTGGTAGTGGTACAATTTTCCATTATGAAAATTTTTACATAGTCACGAGGGAGTGGTCAAAAGAATACCACAAACAATGGATAGAAACAAGTATTACTAGTAAGCACAAAGCAATACAACATCTACATAGAAGGTTCCCAAATTTACAATTTAGTGATAAATGGGCCCTTCATAGATTCTCTAAAACTATCAAGAGAAGGAAATACCATATCAAGTGAAATATGTTTGAGTTGGTTTTCTATTATACTCACTCATTTTTCCATTCCTTCACCTTTATATTGCCCGATGTATCATCATTTTCTGTGGTTTTGAAAAAATTTAGTCCTAAACATTGTAAAACTTGTAAAGAAAGGCAAAGGCTATAGAAAAAGACCATTTGATATTGACAAATCTCTATTAAAAACATCCTAAGCAATTTCAAAGAGAATAAGAGGCTCATTGAAGAGAAGTAGGCATGACGAGTGGACCCTCAAACACCACAACAAAAAACCACAAAGGTAATAAATGATATATGCTTTTAGTTGATGATTTTGACACACTTGTAGTTATTTATTTTGATATGTTTTTAACTTGTTATCTTTCTCTGATGTAATCTTGTAATTCCATTGATCTATTTTTTTGGTCATTTGTCAAAAAATTATTAACTTCACTAATCTTATCTTTTCTTATGTACAAGCATAAATGGATACAAAGAAATTAATAGTTACACATTCTCTAAGTCATGTTGGGAAGTCTGTGATTAAAGGGTGCTTTGTAAGTTATCAATATAATCTCATTTATTATTATAATATATTAAATTAATATATGTGATTATTAAATATTTAAATATGATTTTCTCTTATTGCATACAACTAAATCACTATAGTCATGTACCCATTGACGAAGAATTAAAGTATACCCCAAGGAAGGGTTACTAAAGTGTTAGGATCCTATAAATGATAGGAAATCAGTATTTTGACTAATATTCATTTCAGGCATAAAGAAGATGCTCTAGCTTGCGAACACTTATCAATCAAATTTTGAATTGGCAGCATCAACTCTGAGAGTATTGTCCTACATCGAAGAAAAAGAATAAACAATTTCCTTCTGGTGGCATAAAATTTTGGTTGTATGCATCCAAAGCCAACTCAGAAGCTAAGGTTGATTTGGGTTTGCAGTTGGATGCACCCATTTTTCCACGTGCAAGGTGGAGTGCTTAAACATCATAGAGGAAGTCCCTCCTCTCCACGGGTATTTGGTGGCTTTTTGATATCTTCTCTGACATCTTCCTCTGGATAGAAACAGTTCTTCAAAATCCATATCCTTACTCTTGGCTTCCATTTGATCACTAATTAGAAAAGATGGCTCTTCTAAATATTGGTGAGGGCAACAGAGATGATGCTTTTTACAGGTATAGGATGCCTAAGCTGATGACAAAAATTGAGGGACAAGGTAATGGCATAAAGACAAATCTTGTCAATATGGTAGATGTGGCTAAAGATCTTGCCAGACCCCCTTCTTATACAACAAAATATTTCGACTGTGAACTGGGTGAGCAATCAAAGTTTGATGAAAAAACTGGGATTGCTCTTGTCAATGGTGCTCATGATAATTCAAAACTTGTGGCTCTGTTGGAGATTTTTATTAAGAAGTATGTGCAATGCTATGGATGTGGCAATCCTGAGACAAAAATCCTTATATCAAAAACACAAATGATTTCACCGAAGTGTGCTACATGTGGACATATTTCCGATGTTGATATGAGGGACAAGCTGACTACATTTATTTTGAAGAATCTGCTAGAGCAAAAGAAGGGAGGCAAAGATAAGAAGGCCATGAGAAGAGCAAAAAAGGAACGTTTGAAAGCAGGAGAAGCTATTGATGAATAAAACAAGAAAGTCAAGAAAGAATCCAAGAAAAAAGGCCATGAGGTTGAGTCCAAAGTTTCCAAGAAGAAAACTGGTTCTAACGAAGACTGTTCCCCTCCTGGAAGACATGTTGATGAAAACGAGGAGGAGGATGAAGTGCAATGGGAGACTAACACTTCTCTTGAAGCTGCACAACAACGAATCAGAGAGCAATTGACTTCTACTACAAGTGAAATGGTCATGTTAGACACCCTGGAAGAACATATATCTAAGCCAACAAAGAAGTCTTCAGGCAAGAATGAAAAGGTTGAACTTGATAAGAAGTCTAAAGCTGAAAATGGTGATGAGGTAGCCGAGAAGCCCATGGAAAAAGATGTCGAGGAGACTGTTCTGAGTAAATTGAATACAATGAGCATTCATGATGAGCTTCGTGTTGCTTTCAAGGAGCAATTGAAGAATGGAGATACTCCTAAACAGTTACAAAACTACATGCAATCTTCATATGGTTCTCCACAGGAAATCATGAATGCCTATTTTGAAGCCCTTTTCGAGGGTGTCGGCAAAGGATTTTCGAAAGAGGTGTCTAGCAAGAAAGGCTATTTATCTGGAGTTGTGCAAGATGAAAATTCTCAGTCAATGTTGCTTGGTGCTATAAATCGTACTTATCAAGGATTTTGTGAGCGCTCTATGGATGTTGTGCAGTTTGATACGACTAAGAACCACTTTTTGGCTGCTGGAGATGAATATATGATCAAGTTTTGGGACACGGATGGCATAAACCTGCTGACAACTGTTGATGTTGAGGGTGGATTAGTTAGTACTCCTAGTCTCCGCTTCAACAAGGAAGGGACATTATTGGCAATTTTCAACCAGTGATAACGGCATCAAAATCTTAGTCAATGTTGATGGCCTTCGATTATTGCGCTCATTTGAGAACCGTACCTTTGATGCAGCAAGAGTTCCTTCTGATACGAAGGTGTCAGTGGTAACTCAATTGGCATCTGCAAGCACGCCTATGGCCCAAACTGTTGGGGGATCTGATCAGGTTGCTTCTACAGTTTCCATGGCTGGACTGAATGGTGTGGATTCTAGGAGTGTTGAAGCTATAGGTCTCGTGGCAGATTGACAACAAAAAAGGATCTATCACAGGTGGACAACCAAGTGGACAGGGAGTTCCATTTAATCAACGACACCTCTGGCGCATGGAGATAGAGCATATTTTATCCAATTTTTCAAGGAAATCAACCACCCAGATGTCCACGACATAAAATAAACACCTGTTGACAGGATTTGAGTTTAATTTCCAAATTTGGTGGATAAATATCAGTGGGTAGAGGATCAAACCTCTGATTTTACGCTTAGATCCATAATAATAGAACATGACACTTGGAAGGAGGCAGCAGAGTATCCCTGTTTTTGAGAAATCCTTTCGAATGCAGCTGGCAGTCAAGACACCAATTTCGCCAGAACAAATGAGGCAGATCCAGAATTTGAGGCAGCAGTTGAGGAAGAAGTGATCTAAAGATATCTATCCCAGATTTTATAAAACAAATGGCATCTTGATCATCGCCAGGGCAATTTAATTTCATTCATGACAAATGGTAGCTTCAACATTCTAGATTCCAAGGAATTTCAATTTCATTAGCTATAGCAGTTCGAAGACAATTTACATGTGTCATTTTATATAACTGATCTTCTATTATTAGAAACTGAAATTAGAGCTCGAATCTTTTGAAGGCTGAGGCATTTTTTCTTATATATGTACATGTAAAAAATATGAGAGGGGTTCGACCTGTGAAGAACTGGATTCTTTTTCGCTGGACTATGGGCCTTGCTATTCCAGGAGGTTTTGTCTGTAATCTTTGAATGATCAACTAGTAATAGAGAAATGCATTTACATGATTCTTGTGTAGGAGCGTTGGTGGTGTTTTCCTTTTCTGTTTTCAGTTATCTTTTTTCAATCATTCACTCACTTTCATTTCTTATTATTGAAAGAAAGTAATGGAGAAGAATTTATGTATGCATACTCTTTGTCCAATTTTTCAATAATCTATATGTTATTCATCTGAAGCTTTACAAAGGAATTCTTAACTGCTCCTCTGTTCAGTGGATCTCTCCCTTTTCACCCCATTCATCCGCACTAAATCTAAGACGATCCAACAGTTGTTACTATCCTACCCTATGGAGACATTTACCTCTAGATCTGAGCTGATCCTTACCTTATAAACAGACCCCATAGCCCAATGGTGATCTGAGCAACTTGTCAACCAAACCCTCATCCAAATATTTCAAAAACCCCAACCCCATACTTTCATAGCTAGCCTAACATCTATCCCATACAAACAAAGTTAAAGAGAACAAAGAGATCCCTCTCCGAGTCTTGGAGGGCTATATCCAAGACTCCAAGCGGTTGAAACAGTTACCTCTGTCAATTTCTCCCTCGGCCGGAGAAATTACAGAGTGATAACATAAAGAATGGTTAAATATATGCATCCCATGTCCAATGTAATTGATTACTAATTGTGTTTATTTTTTAACTTATATATAGTTGGAATTCTTCATTCATTGATTGAAATATATTATATTCCTCCAGACGAATGATGACGAGGGTAACTTGGAGGAATCACAAGGTATCGACAATTGTTTAACTTATATGTTTTTTTATTACATCTTTAGATGTTAACAATTTTTTAATTGTATTGAACTCATGTTATTTTATTATGTTTTTACAAAGTGAGGATAAGGAGGGTTTAGAAGATGAGGAGGGCGCTAACAACAGTTCAACCAACTCTTTATTTCAGATTCATTCCATTTCCTTATATGTGTTCAAAGTTGACATTTCCTTGTGTGTGGCACTGTAACACTGGTTTACAGGAAGAAAAAATTACATAGTTATTTTACAATTTAATTTAAAATTCCGTCATTGCATTTATATATACATGGTTTTTTGCTTCCATGGTATAAAATTGATGGTATGTTAGTGTGTAAAATTTCATAACAACATTTATGGATGCATAGTTTTTTTTCTATCATCCTAGTGTGAAATTGATTGAATGTTAGTGGATACATATTTTTTTTCCTCTCATCCTAGTGTGAAATTGATTGAATGTTAGTGGGGTAGAGCATTTATATATACATGTTTTTTTGTTCTTATGATTAGTACATTGTAAAATAAACTTATACTAGTCATAAATTTTATTGATATTTAAATATTACAAAAGCAGTGAGAATAAATAATTTAAATTAAAATAATAATAACAATAACTAAATAACCAATGATAATCAAATTAGAAAAACTAACCAAACGAATAATAATAACAATAAAAATATTTCAAGCAAAGTTTGTAACAATAAAGTGAAAACTTAAAAATTGTTCTGTGATGTGATCTCGTCTTGAGGAAACCCTAAAATAGCCCTTCTTTGCGGCCACTATGGCTTCCCCTGGTGGGGGCTCTTCAACCCCCCACCCCGCCGCCGCCTCCTCCCCCTGTTGCAGATATTACTGCCTGCGCCTCCTTCATTGTTGTCCTCCCCAACCCGTCGAAGCAATCTCAGTCGCATTTTGTGAAGAAGATGGAAGAAATCCCTAAGGTTCCTGTGCAAGCTGGATCAAGATCCCTCACACTAAAGTTCACAGAGCATGGATTGATTGGCTAGTTCATGGGGATCTGGCCCTCACCGAGATCGGTTGAACTCTGGATTGAAAAGAATTGGAAACCACACTTAAAGGGTATAATGTCTCATTCACTTTACGGTCGGGGTTTATTTTCCTTCCTCTTTGAAGAAAAGGAGGATCAAGATCTTATCTTCAGAAGTGGCCCCTACTTCATGGGGTATTGAGGGATTTATCTAAATCATTGGACTCCAAATTTCAACTCGGAGAACGACATCCCATCCACTATCCATGTCTGGGTTCTCCTTCCATTTTTTCCTCTCCATTGTTGGAATGAGTAGACCCTCATGGCCATAGGGAACTCTTTAGGATGGTATATTGACAAAGCAGAGCCCAAAGAGGGTTTACAAGCTTGTGTGAGGATTTGCGTAGAGGTAGATTTGGAAAAAGTTCTACCAAAATCCATCAAGCTCAAGCTAGACAATTGGACCTATCTTCAGGAAGTAGATTATGAACAACTTCCTTTCAATTGTAAGCTTTGTCACGAATATGACCACTTTGCTAAGAGATTCCAAAAATATCCTCACGATCCACCACCAGAAGAGACACAAAAGAAATGGTAGTAACCCAAAAGAAAGAAGCAAAACCCCAAGTTGATCCATGCATCCTAAAAATCTCCTCCTCTAGAGGGAGCTCCCTCCAATCCAAAATATTAGGAAGCTCTGACCACCTCCTCAGTAGGCACCAATAAGCATTCAATACCAACCAAAAACCAATATGAAATTCACTTTGGGGTTGAAGAAGAACCAGATCAAGAGATCCCACCTATTCTACTTGAAATATTAGGAAGCTCTGACCACCTCCTCAGTAGGCACCAATAAGCATTCAATACCAACCAAAAACCAATATGAAATTCACTTTGGGGTTGAAGAAGAACCAGATCAAGAGATCCCACCTATTCTACTTGATTTCTTAGGTACAGGGGGACACACTCTGGTTCCTCCAATCACTTGGTAAGCTACTCCTCAGCCACCTCAAGAGGAGGGAGAAAATTATGAAAGTCTTGAAGAGGAAACAGACTCTAGTATCAGAATATTAATTCCAATTCAAAACCATGGAGGAAGTTGAACAACCAGCGTCGGGAAGAAACAATGCGTAAGGAAATTGATATGCGAAAACAAAATACTTTGGATGGACATACTAAAAAAGAACCCAGACCCGCAAGGAATCAGGGTGGATCGGTTCCCCCTAAAGCAGGAAACCCCAAAAAGTATTCTAAATGTTTACGGTTGTTTCCTGGAATTGTAGAGGACTAAGAAGTGAAGTTAAAAAGGAAATGGTGAAAAATATCCTTTGCTCTGAAAAGCCACAAGTCCTCCTTCTCCAAGAAATGAAAATGAAGGATGTGTATTTCCTTAAAGCTAATTCTTTCTTCTGGCATTCAAGTCATGGTAAGGATGTCATCTCAAGAGGGGCCTCTAGAGGCTATGCACACTTTGGAATCCCCTTATGTTTCAATTAGAATATTGGGAATGTGAGTCTAATTGGTTATTGGTCTCGCTTCTACATCTCCCTTTGGGTAAGCTTTTCTCCATTTTAAATATTTACATGCCCTCTATTAAAAAATATAAATCTTTGTGTTGGAATTCTATGCTTTCTCTCCAAAACAGAATAAGGTTAGCCTTGTTAATCTTTGTTGAGGATTTCAATACCACTTTGCAAGATTTTGAGAAATAGTGAGTCTCTATTGTTAGAGAGGCTACCAGGGAAAATATGGAAGATCTCCTAGCCATTTTTTACTTAATGTATATCTATCCTATTTCTAGTTGCTACAACTGGTCCAATAAGAGGCAAGGCCCAGGTCACATAGCAGCCATGCTAGATTGATTTCTTATCATCAATAGTATCATGGAGGAAGCATTTGTCCTCACTTCCAAAACCCCCCTTGGTTGAGTTTTGACCACCGCCCGATCACCTTATAACTCTCTCCTCCAATTCCCTTGGGTCTCATCCCCTTTTGCTTTAATCCTCGCTAAGAAGATGATCCTTCCTTCCTTGGGGTGATTGCAAAATATTGGAGGCCACAGATCCAGGGTTCCCCTTTCTTTATTTGGGAACAAAATTTAAAGTCAACCAAGAGGGATATTAGAGAATGGGTTAAAATCAAAGCCACTCAAGAGAGAAAATACATCCAAGATTTGACTATGAAAATGAGAATATTAGGGTCAAACTGGAGGTTGATCTTGTATCATTGAAGAGAAACGTGCTTTCCAAAAACACCAAAAGGCTTTGAAGGTTGAGGAAGAAGATTGGAAATTAAAGTCTCGAAGCCTTTGGCTTTAAGCGGGGGACAAAAATACCAAATTATTCCACCGTCAAGCCAAAGCACAGGTATGGGGAAACAAGATTATAGAGATTGGGGGAGAGGATAATTATTTTATCTCAGGCTAGGGCTGGGTTCGGCATGAAGCTGAAAATCACTATGAGAACCTCTATATAGAAGATGGACAGGGGGATATTGAAGCTCAAGAAAATTTCCTAAATTGTATCCCTAGGCTTATCAACGCTGAAGACAATATCAAGCTAACAAGAAAAGTTACTAAAAAAGAAATTTTAGAGGTTCTTCATCAAATGAACCCGGACAAAGCTCCAGGACCAGATGGTTTTTCAATCCATTTCTATCTATTAAGTCGACAAATCATAAAGAATGACCTGGTGCGTATGATTCAGTATGTGCAAACATCGACAAGAATGGGAGGCAGTACAAACTCATCCTTCTTGGCTCTTATACCCAATGAAACAAATCCCTCTTCCTTTAAATTTTTTCTCCCAATTTCCCTATCTAATGTCTCTCATACAAGATCATATCTAAAATAATAGAAAACCATTTAAAACCCTTGCTTCCTACCCTCATTTCACCAAACCAAGGGAGATTTGTGGAGAAAAGGAAAATGATGGATAATATCTTGATAGTTCAAGAAGTTATTCATTCAAGCAGGGGGGGAGGGAAAGCGGGATGGTTATTAAACTAGATATGGTGAATGCATTTGGTAGGGTAATGCACAATTTCGTTTTTGCAGTACAATCCATGTTTGTTTTTGGAGAAAACCTTTTGGCCTGGATATCCTCATGTATTATTTCACCATGGATAGCCCCAATGATCAATGGTCAGTTGATTGATTTATTCAAAATCTCAAGAGGGATTTGACAAGGTTTTCCATTGTTTCCCATTCTATACATCTTGATGGCATAAAACTTGAGCATAATGTTGGAGCAGGCGAGACACGACAAAAGTATTTTGGGTATCAAAATAACCAGTCGGGAAAAATGAGTTAACCACTCTCAATTTGCAGATGATACCTTGTTATTAAGGGGGGTGTCCTCAATTACTGAGAGAAGATTTAAGACAGTCCAAGATGATTTTACGAAATCCTATGGGGGAAAGATAAATAGACAAAAAAATCACATTTATGTGTGGAACACCAACTCCAGAGTGGCCTAAAACATTGCTAACATCCTTCAATTTCCATTACAAGAGAAATGGTCCTATTTTAAGTATTTGGGCATCCCCATATGTCTACAAAATCTATCTCGTTCGACTTGGGCACCTCTAATAGACAAAATGAAATCCAAATTTACCCTTTGGGGTTCTCAATGGCTAAATCTGGCAAGAAGGGTAGTTCTAATCAAGGCGATTCTATCATCTCTCCCTATCTTCCAATTCTCCTCTCTTCTAGCTCCAACAAGTGTGAAGTCTTCTATAACACAAGAAACAAGGAAATTCCTATGGCAGGGAGGAAAGTCCAATAATAAAAGAATGCATCGAATAAACCGAAATATAGTGAGAGCACCAAAAATTCATGGAAGCTTGGGAATACTAGATCCAACCCTCTCAAATATGGCTTTAGGGGCTAAAATATTATGGCTTCTAGTTATAGGTAAGCATGAATGGTGGAAAAAGGTTCTAGTGCACAAATATTTGGAAGGGGATTGGCTTCACTATTTGGACACTACCCCGCCCGCCCAACCTGGATCTCCAATCTAGAAGTTATTTAAGGTATCCCTCCTGCTTTTTCAGAGTAAAGACACATGGATTCATGGAAATGGTAAATAGATCTCCATTTGGGAAGATGGTATAATGGGAAACCCACCCCTTCAATAAAACATGGAACTACAACCTCTTCTTCTTTGGTGCTCTGAACAGGGAATAAACACGCTTTTTTGTCTCTCATGATCGTAACCTTTTGGTTCTTGGGTTGGTTGGATTATATTGAACCCTCCTCCACAACTTCTTCCCCTCTTTCATATCCTCTATTATTCCTTGCAAGGTTGTGCCCCTTACCACTTGTATTCATATCCAGAGGGTGGGGAACCGGTTCCTACTCGGTCCGTGCCAGATATGAAGCCCTTCTAGTCCAATCAACTCTTCCCCCTAGATCTAAGGTTTGGAACATAATATGGGCTCCAGACAGTCTCCCCAAGGTTAATATTTATTTTTGGACATTAACGCATGAGAAAATTCTTAAAGGAGAAAAAATACAAAAATGAGGATTTAATGGCCCTTATAGATGTTCTCTTTGCAACCAGGTTGCATAATATATTTTCCATCTTTTCTTGGGATGCCCCTTTGCGAAATATGTTTGGACTTTGGTACCATCTGGTTTATTGATGCAGGAGCATCTCTCCACGTCATCTATCCAGCCAGCCAACCATGTCAGCGCGTGTATTCAAAGCTGAAGAGAGGTGTAGCCCTCGTCTTCCATTTTGAATTTGAATGTAATTTAATGTTTAGGCTGTTGAGCCGTGAGGTCGTGCCTTTGCACAGGAATTAGCGTAGGTAGGCCTTTAATGTTTGTAAGGCTGAGATCTAGATCCAATTTGCGGACTAGACAACCCATTCAATGCTATTGAATAGGGTAGGTAGATTGGAGGGAAGAGCTCGAAGAGCCCCCTCTTGTAAAAGATCAATTTCGATCTAATTTTGTAATAGGGAGGAAGTTAGAGTAAGTCGAGAGAGCAGAAGAGAAGGAGCCGAGACCTTGTTAAAGTCTGACCTCATGAACACCTTGTAAAAACAGGCATTTTCCATTTAATACAAAGAACAGTTTTTCCTGCATATTTCCTGTGTTGAATGAATGTCTGTGTGTGTTCAATTTATGTTGTAGATGTATGCTAGACATTTGCAGGGAGTTCTTTTGATTTCAGGCTTGAGAGGTTCTTTGTGGTTTCATGCCAGGAGGGCATGATAGAGTACTGCGGTCTCTGAATACCAGTGCACATAAGCACTTTTGAATTCTAAGGATTCAAACAAAGACGTGCCAAGTGGGCACAGCAGCTGAAATCATCAACTCAGAAAAATACATTGGAGGTTGTTGAACACCTTAGGAGGCAAGGTTGTGTAGCGAGACACAGTTGCAAACAGAATCTCTGAGGAGTTCTATAAAGCTCTGCCAGGTGGGCATTGAGCCAGTGCAAGGAGTGCACAAAAGAACTCTGTTGTGAGTTCAAGGAGAACCAAAATCACTAAGGATTCTAAGAGCTCTGCCAAGAGGGCATTGAGCAGGTGCACAGGAGAAGACAGAAGCTCTGAGGAGTTATGTACAACTCTGCCAGGAGGGCATTGAGTCAGTGTGCAGACAGGCACAAGAAGAGAACTCTTTGAGTTCTATAGTTGAAGGAAGAATCCATTGAGGGATCTCCACAGGGTTGTTAAACACCCTGAAACACTTAGCAAGAGGCTGCTTGAGCAGGATATAGCCAGGAGGGCATCCAAATCCTCCATCTGCAGGAGAAAGGAAGAAGGATTTATTTCCTTAAGGCCTGAGGAGCAGGAAAGCTCGGAAGGAGTAGCACTTTGTGTGCAAAGACTCTGCAGAGGTGCAGAATTCACATAATCCCTTGAGGATTTGAAGGATAAGCTCAAGAGGAGTAGTGCTTTCGGCGCATGAATTCATAGCTGCAAGGAGTGTAGAAGTGAAAGGACTCTTTGAGAGAGTTCAGAGTCTCTAAAGCTCAGGAGGAGTAGCATCTTTGAGAACGCGGGCAAGACTCAAGGTGAAGAGCTCGCAGGGAAGATGAACAAAGGTCGAGGCCTTTGAGAATTTGAAATTCTTCCAAGTCTGGGAAGAAAGCGCTAAATCTCGGGAGGAGAAACATCTACCGTCGGATCAGCCGAGAGAATCTGGACCGTGGATTAGCGTCCAGGAGGCAGCGTGGGAAAGGCGCAGGGGAAGACAGGTTTGAGCCATCATATCTTGGTCTAAACAGCTGACAGCCGTTGGATCTGTCGAGAGTTGCACGAGGTTTAAACCTCACATGAAGAGCAGGAGAAGCGAAAGTCCCGAGAAGGAGTTCATATCGGGATATTGGCACTCGAGAGTTCGAGGATCCGGAGGACGAGATTCTGGGCACTCGACCTCAGAAATCACGACAAGGCGAAATAGATCTAAGTCGTCCGTCTGCGGGAGGACGCATGTCGCGGAATCATCCATTTCGAAGATTCGGGCACCGGGACTCACAGAGGTGAGCATCTTGACTTTGCGAGTAGCGAAGTCCCGAGGAATCTGAGTCGTTCGTCTGAGAGCGGACGCGTGTCGCAAGATCCTCTCTATCGGGGATTCGGACATCGGAAGTCAGAGAAGGAAGTCCTTGAATTCGCGAGTTGTGAAGTCGCGAGAAGATCAGGACCGTCCATCTGAGGAGGACAGGTGGCAGAGATCAAGGGATCTCGCAAACTCGGAGGTTCGCAAGGTAAGAGCCTAAGAGTTGGGCGCACTAAGTTGTGAAGTTGCAAAATCATGAGGAGCGAAGACAGCCATTAGATCCGGAGAATGGGAGGACCGTTGGATCAGGAACCCCATCGCCTATCGCGCATTCAGGGGTTCAGAGGTTGAGAGGGGTCACTTTCGACATCAGAAGTCGTGAAGTGCCGAGAGAAGAGGCTCGTGTGGACACGTGTCACCTGGAGAAAGGAGTCAACACTACGTTGATTTCTCGCATCTTGGGGATTCGCGGGATAAGAGTGTGAAGGCTCGATGCTTCAACCTGGGAGGTTG
This sequence comes from Picea sitchensis, assembly GCA_010110895.2. Lineage (NCBI taxonomy): Eukaryota > Viridiplantae > Streptophyta > Pinopsida > Pinales > Pinaceae > Picea > Picea sitchensis. Next base: position 162,938 of record SNQJ01S0000802.1, on the reverse strand, counting down.
CGAATAGAGAAAAGCGTCAAGGGAGGAGTCAACCCAGGGCGTTGACCTATCGTGTCTCGGGAGATCGCAACGGGAGGGCACGATAGTTCAACCCACAAACTCATGAAGGTGCGAGTTGCGAGAGGCGTTGATATTTAAGCCCTAGCCTACGATTACATGTGGGGAAGGCACTGAAAAAAGAGGAGCTATACCCATTTTTTGATCTCGGGTATCGCAGGATTGGAAAGGAAGAGTCAGGAGCTTTGACTTACGAACTCGCGAGATCGTGAGTTACGACAAGTGACTTTAGGTTTGATCCTTGGTCATAGCGCTATGGTCGCTTGGGGAGATAGGAGCTCGCGCCTAGTGTTGTTCGCACGTGGGAGTTCCCAAAGGACCTGTGGATCAATTTGAAGAAGATTCCAACAGGGAATCGAAAGAGCCGCTTCGGCTCAGGGAAGTGAATGAACGATCCTTAATACCGGGAGGTCACGCAGAGACTTTGTTGAGGCAGAGGTGGCGTCTGCGTCAAGTTTGGTATCAGAGCGGGACTTCATCTATAGATTTCAGGTGAAGGGAAGACGAAAAGAAGACAGTCAGGAAGACTGTGGATGAAGTTGAAACACTCAGGGGTGCAGAGTGACAGTAGCAGGTTTTCCAGGAGAGTAGACCGGGACAACGATATGGCTACTGAAGGCCAAAGATATGCTGGAAAGAAAATCCCAGAGTTGATGGTCAAAAGACAGTGTAAGCTACTGAGATGGTGGTTGAGGCCTGCTGAAAACCTCAACAAACTAGAGAAAAGGCTTCAGATATTTGAACCAAAGACTGGGAGAAATCTCAGTGACGTTGAGGAAGAATTGGGATCAGCTGAAGATCTCAAGCACTACCAGGAGGGCAGAGAGGAAATTCCCAATTGCCAGGTGGGCAAAGAGTTGAGATCAGCTGAGGATCTCACAGACTGTCATGAGGACAGCCAGGAAATTTCACATTGCCAGGTGGGCAATGGATTGAGATCGTTGTGGGATCTCATAGACTGCCAGGAGGGCAGTCGAGAGTTTCCAATTTGCCAAGTGGGCAAGGGAACAGAGATGGGATCAACTGATTCCATAGACTGCCAAGAGGGCAGCAGGAAAATCCCAATCTACCAGGTGGGTAGGGATGAGCAGATGAGACTATTTGAGGGTCTCATAAACTCAAAGGTGAGTTTAGATCAGCCTGAGGATCTGACAGAAGAGGAGGATCAGAGGAGCCTTATAATGATTGGGGGAATTCATATATTCCTACCATTTTCCCAAGAGGAGGTAGAAATATGTGTTGCAGATGCAACAACAACAGAAGTAGAATAGCCAGCTGAGACTGTCAATGAAGAATTGGAGCAGGTATTTGAGACTACCCAAGTAGAAGAAGAAGAAAAGAATGAGCATTCTGAGGAATGGCTCGATACTTTCAGCCATGAAGCTGAAAAGGAGAAAGCTACAACACTGAAGCTAGCAGCAGAAGAAGAAAAAAAGCAGGCAGGCAGATTGATCACTCCATGGGAGATGGAGCTGGAGATGCCAGAGGATTGGTTGAACAACCTAGAGCTAGCAAGAGAACTAGCATAAGTTGAGTTGTCAGAGAAGGTCACTGAACAACATGTCAGTCAAGGGGAGACTATAGAGCTGAAGTCTATAGTAGAGTGGACACTTAGTGCCACAGAAGAAGATGAAGAAGATGGCATGTGAGATCATGGTGATCTACCCAATTGCAGAAAAATTTTACAGCCGAGGATACTGCAAGAATAGAGCCAGCCACTGGAGTAGCTGGACGAAGTGATCAAGGAGATCAGAGAGTTGATGATCAGGTCAATAGAGACTTCCAGTGAGGAGAATCTGAGCAGAGAAGAAGCAACAGCAGCAGCAACAGGGAGATGGAGCAGATGAACAGCTCCAGAAATTTGTTTGGGATCCAGGAGGATTTCCAAAGTTGAGAGGGGAATCTCATGAGCAGGAGCTCATGAATTTTGCAGCTGAGGAGTATGATGCAGGAGCATCTCTCCACGTCATCCATCCAGCCAGCCAACCACATCAGCGCATGCATTTAAAGCTGAAGAGAGGCGCAGCCCTCATCTTCCATTTTGAATTTGAATGTAATTTAATGTTTAGGCTGTTGAGATGTGAGGTCGTGACTTTGCACATGCATTAGATTAGGTAGGCCTTTAATGTTTGTAAGGCTAAGATCTAGATCCGATTTGCAGACTAGACAACCCATTCAATGTTATTGAATAGGGTACGTAGATTGGAGGGAAGAGCTCGAAGAGCCCCCTCTTGTAAAAGATCAATTTCGATCTCATTTTGTAATAAGGAGGAAGTTAGAGTAAGTCGAGAGAGCAAAAGAGAAGGAGTCGAGACCTTGTTAAAGTTTGAGCTTAGGAACACCTTGTAAAAACAGACATTTGCCATTTAATACAAACAATAGTTTTTCCTGCATATTTCCTGTGTTGAATGAATGTTTGTGTGTGTTCAATTTATGTTGTAGATGTATGTTAGACATTTGGAGGGAGTTTTTTTGATTTCAGGATTGAGAGGTTCTTTGTGGTTTCATGCCAAGAGGGCGTGACAGAGTACTATGGTCTTTGAATACTAGTGCATAGAAGCACTTCTGAATTCTGTGGATTCAGACAAAGATGTGCCAAGTGGGCACAACAACTGAAATCATCAACTCAAAAAAAGACCTTGGAGGTTGTTGAACACCTTAGGAGGCAAGGTTATGTAGCGAGACATAGTTGTAGAAAAAATTTCTAAGGAGTTCTGTAAATCTCTTCCAGGTGGGCATTGAGACAGTGCAAGGAGTGCACAGAATAACTCTGCTATGAGTTCAAGGAGAACCAGAATCACTAAGGATTCTGAGAGCTCTATCAGGAGGGCATTGAGCAGGTGCATAGGGTGCACAGGAGAAGACAGAAGCTCTGAGGAGTTCTGTATAACTCTACTAGGAGGGCATTGAGTTAGTGTGCAGACAGGCACAGGAAGAGAACTCTTTGAGTTCTATAGTTGAAGGAAGAATCCATTGAGGGATCTTCACAGGGTTGCTGAACACCCTGAAACACTCAGCAAGAGGCTGCTTGAGAGGGAGATAGCTAGGACGGCATCCAAATTATCCATCTGCAGGAGAAAGGAAGAAGGATTTATTTCCTTAAGGCCTAAGGAGCAGGAAAGCTTAGAAGGAGTAGCACTTTGTGTGCAAAGACTCTGCAGAGGCGCAGAAGTCGCAGAATCCCTTGAGGATTTGAAGGATAAACTCAGGAGGAGTAGTGCTTTCGGCGCACAGAGTCATAGCTGCAAGGAGTGCAGAAGTGAAAGGACTCTTTAGGAGAGTTCAGAGTCTCTAAAGATCAGGAGGAGTAACATATTTGAGAATGCAGGCGAGACTCAAGGTGAAGAGATCGCAGGGAAGATGAACAAAGGCCGAGGCCTTTGAGAATTTGAAATTCTTCCAAGTCTCGGAAGAAAGTGCCAAATCTCGGGAGTAGCAACAGCTACCGTCAGATCAGCTGAGAGAATCTGGACCGTGGATTCGTGTCCAGGAGGCAGCATAGGAAAGGCGTAGGGGAAGACAGGTCTGAGCCGTCAGATCTTGATCTAAACAACCGACAGCTGTTGGATCTGTCGAGAGTTGCACGAGGTTTAAACCTCACATGAAGAGTAGCAGAAGCGAAAGTCCCGAGAAGGAGTTCGTATCGGGATATCGACGCTCGAGAGTTTGGGGATCTGGAGGACGAGAGTCCGAGCACTCGACCTCAGAAAACGTGACAAGGTGAAATAGATCTAAGCCGTCCATCTGCAGGAGGACGTGTGTCGCGGACTCATCCATTTCGAAGATTCGGGCACCGAGACTCACAAAGGTGAGTATCTTGACTTCGCGAGTAGCGAAGTCCCGAGGAATCTGAGTCGTTTTTCTGAGAGAGGACGTGTGTCACGAGATCTTCTCTATCGGGGATTCAGACACTGAAAGTCAGAGAAGGAAGTCCTTGACTTCATGAGTTGCGAAGTCGCGAGAAGATTGGGACCGTCCATATGAGGAGGACAGGTGGTAGAGATCAAGGGATCTCGTGAACTCGGAGGTTCGCAACGTAAGAGACCAAGAGTTGGGCGCTCAAAGTTGCGAAGTTGCGAAATCGTGAGGAGCAAAGACAACCATTGGATCCAGAGAACGGGAGGACCATTGGATCAGGAACCCCGTCGCCTATCACGCATTCGGGGGTTCAGAGGTTGAGAGGGGTCACTTTCGACATCAGAAGTCGTGAAGTGCCGAGAGCGGAGGCTCGTGTGGACACGTGTCGCCTGGAGAAAAGAGTCAACACTCCATTGATTTCTTGCATCTCGGGGGTTCGTGGGATAAGAGTGTGAAGGCTCGATGCTTCAACCTACGAGGTTGTGAATAGCGAAAAGCGTCAAGGGAGGAGTCAACCCAGCGTTAACCTATTGCGTCTCGAGAGATCGCAACGGGAGGGCACAATAGTTCAACCCATGAACTCACGAAGGTGCAAGTTGCGAGAGGCGTTGCTATTTAAGCCCTAGCCTACGGTTACATGTGGGGAAGTCATTGACAAAAGAGGAGCTATACCCATTTCATGATCTCGGGTATCGCAGGATTGGAAAGGAAGAGTCGGGAGCTNTTCGACTTACGAACTCGCGAGATCGCGAGTTACGACAAGTGACTTCGGGTTTTGACCTTGGTCATAGCGTTGTGGTCGCTTGGGGATATAGGAGCTCGCGCCTAGTTTTGTTCGCACAGGGGAGTTCCCAAAGGACCTATGGATTGATTTGAAGAAGATTCCAGCAGGGAATCGAAAGAGTTGCTTCGGCTCAGGGAAGTGAATGAACAATCCTTAAGACCGGGAGGTCGCGCAGAGACTCTGTCGAGGCAGAGGTGGCATTTGCATCATTTATATCTCTTGTTCAGTTGGTTATCCTCCCCTTCCCAGGTTTTTAGCAATTGGCTCTCTTTATATCAAGGATCTCTAGCCAATAAGTCATTGCTAAAAGATCTACTAGTGGTTGTCCCTAAATTTGTAACTTGAAAGGTTTGGTTGCATCGAAAAGAGTCATTTTTTCAAGATTCAAATCTTCTCCAGAATCAATTGCAAGTAAGTGTATGGGTTTAATGCTTTATTTTTTTCAATAGAAGGATCGAAAACCAGTTTCACAACAAAATTTAACTCTAATTGAAGACAAATGGCTCAATCGTTTCTCATTTCTTGGAGTATATTCACTCCAAGGAAGCCCCCAAAGATGGCCCAGTTGTCCTTGGAAGATATGTCTCTCTCCGAAGATATG
>SNQJ01S0000802.1:141601-157588 GCA_010110895.2 Picea sitchensis | reverse complement strand
CTGTGTTGAATGAATGTCTGTGTGTGTTCAATTTATGTTGTAGATGTATGCTAGACATTTGCAGGGAGTTGTTTTGATTTCAGGCTTGAGAGGTTCTTTGTGGTTTCATGCCAGGAGGGCATGACAGAGTACTACGGTCTCTGAATACCAGTGCACATAAGCACTTTTGAATTCTAAGGATTCAGACAAAGACAGAGTACTACGGTCTCTGAATACCAGTGCACATAAGCACTTTTGAATTCTAAGGATTCAGACAAAGACATGCAAAGTGGGCACAGCAGCTGAAATCATCAACTCAGAAAAATACATTGGAGGTTGTTGAACACCTCAGGAGGCAAGGTTGTGTAGCGAGACACAGTTGCAAACAGAATCTCTGAGGAGTTCTGTAAAGCTCTGCCAGGTGGGCATTGAGCCAGTGCAAGGAGTGCACAGAAGAACTCTGTTGTGAGTTCAAGGAGAACCAGAATCACTAAGGATTCTGAGAGCTCTGCCAGGAGGGCATTGAGCATGTGCACAGGAGAAGACAAAAGCTCTGAGGAGTTCTGTACAACTCTGCCAGGAAGGCATTGAGTCGGTGTGTAGACATGCATAAGAAGAGAACTCTTTGAGTTCTATAGTTGAAGGAAGAATCCATTGAGGGATCTTCGCAGGGTTGTTAAACACCCTGAAACACTTAGCAAGAGGCTGCTTGAGCAGGATATAGCCAGGAGGGCATCCAAATCCTCCATCTGCAGGAGAAAGGAAGAAGGATTTGTTTCCTTAAGTTCTGAGGAGCAAGAAAGCTCGGAAGGAGTAGCACTTTGTGTGCAAAGACTCTGCAGAGGCACAGAATTCACATAATCCCTTGAGGATTTGAAGGATAAGCTCAAGAGGAGTAGTTCTTTTGGCGCATGAATTCATAGCTGCAAGGAGTGTAGAAGTGAAATGACTCTTTGGGAGAGTTCAGAGTCTCTAAATCTCAGGAGGAGTAGCATCTTTGAGAACGCAGGCAAGACTCAAGGTGAAGAGCTCGCAGGGAAGATGAACAAAGGTCGAGGCCTTTGAGAATTTGAAATTCTTCCAAGTCTGGGAAGAAAGCGCTAAATCTCGGGAGGAGAAACATCTACCGTCGGATCAGCCGAGAGAACCTGGACCATGGATTCGTGTCCAGGAGGTAGCGTGGGAAAGGCGCAGGGGAAGACAGGTATGAGCCATCATATCTTGGTCTAAACAACTGACAGTCGTTGGATCTGTCGAGAGTTGCACGAGGTTTAAACCTCACATGAAGAGCAGGAGAAGCGAAAGTCCCAAGAAGGAGTTAGTATCAGGATATTGGCGCTGGAGAGTTCGAGGATCCGGAGGACGAGATTCTGGGCACTCGACCTCAGAAATCACGACAAGGCGAAATAGATCTAAGCCGTCCGTCTGCGGGAGGACGCATGTCGCGGAATCATCCATTTCGGAGATTCGGGCATCGGGACTCACAGAGGTGAGCATCTTGACTTTGCGAGTAGCGAAGTCCCAAGGAATCTGAGTCGTTCGTCTGAGAGCAGACGCGTGTCGCAAGATCCTCTCTATCGGGGATTCAGACATCGAAAGTCAGAGAAGGAAGTCCTTGACTTCGCGAGTTGCGAATTCGCGAGAAGATCAGGACCGTCCATCTGAGGAGGACAGGTGGCAGAGATCAAGGGATCTCATGAACTCGGAGGTTCGCAAGGTAAGAGCCCAAGAGTTGGGCACACTAAGTTGCGAAATTGCAAAATCATGAGGAGCGAAGACAGCCATTAGATCCGGAGAACAGGAGGACCGTTGGATCAGGAACCCCATCGCCTATGACGCATTCGGGGGTTCGGAGGTTGAGAGGGGTCACTTTCGATATCAGAAGTCGTGAAGTGCTGAGAGCGGAGGCTCGTGTGGACACGTGTCACCTAGAGAAAGGAGTCAACACTCCGTTGATTTCTCGCATCTTGGGGATTCGCGGGATAAGAGTGTGAAGGCTCGATGCTTCAACCTGGGAGGTTGCGAATAGAGAAAATCGTCAAGGGAGGAGTCAACCCAAGGCGTTGACCTATCGCGTCTCGGGAGATCGCAACGGGAGGGCAAGATAGTTCAAACCACAAACTCATGAAGGTGTGAGTTGCGAGAGGCGTTGATATTTAAGCCCTAGCCTACGGTTACATGTGGGGAAGGCACTGACAAAAGAGGAGCTATACCCATTTTGTGATATAAGGTATCGCAGGATTGGAAAGGAAGAGTCAGGAGCTTTGACTTACGAACTCACGAGATCGCGAGTTACGACAAGTGACTTTAGGTTTGGTCCTTGGTCATAGCGCTATGGTCACTTGGGGAGATAGGAGCTTGCGCCTAGTGCTGTTCGCACGGGGGAGTTCCCGAAGGACCTGTGGATCGATTTGAAGAAGATTCCAGCAGGGAATCGAAAGAGCCGCTTCGGCTCAGGGAAGTGAATGAACGATCCTTAAGACCGGGAGGTCACGCAGAGACTTTGTTGAGGCAAAGGTGGCGTCTGCGTCAAGTTTGGTATCAGAGCGGGACTTCATCTATAGATTTCAGGTGAAGCGAAGAGGAAAAGAAGATAGTCAGGAAGACTGTGGATGAAGTTGAAACACTCAGGGGTGCAGAGTGACAGTAGCAGGTTTTCCAGGAGAGTAGACCGGGACAACGATATGGCTACTGAAGGCCAAAGATATGCTGGAAAGAAAATCCCAGAGTTGATGGTCAAAAGACAGTGTAAGCTGCTGAGATGGTGGTTGAGGCCTGCTGAAAACCTCAACAAACCAGAGAAAAGGGTTCATATATGTGAACCAAAGACTGGGAGAAATCTCAGTGATGTTGAGGAAGAATTGGGATCAGCTAAAGATCTCAAGCACTACCAGGAGGGCAGAGAGGAAATTCCCAATTTCTAGGTGGGCAAAGAGTTGAGATCAGCTGAGGATCTCACAGACTGTCATGAGGACAGCCAGGAAATTTCACATTGCCAGGTGGGAAATGTATTGAGATCGCTGCGGGATCTCATAGACTTCCAGGAGGGCAGTCGAGAGTTTCCAATTTGCCAAGTGGGCAAGGGAACAAATATGGGATCAGTTGATTCCATAGACTGCCAAGAGGGCAGCAGGAAAATCCCAATTTACCAGGTGGGTAGGGATGAGCAGATGAGACTATTTGAGGGTCTCATAAACTCAGAGGTGAGTTTAGATCAGCCTGAGGAGCTGACAGAAGAGGAGGATCAGAGGAGCCTTATAATTATTCGGGGAATTCAGATATTCCTACCATTTTCCCAAGAGGAGGTAGAAATCTGTGTTGCAGATGCAACAACAACAGAAGTAGAAAAGCCAGCTGAGACTGTCAATGAAGAATTGGAGCAGGTATTTGAGACTACCCAAGTAGTAGAAGAAGAAAAGAATGAGCATTCTGAGGAATGGCTCGATACTTTCAGCCATGAAGCTGAAAAGGAGGAAGCTACAACACTGAAGCTAGCAGCAGAAGAAGAAAAAAAGCAGGCAGGCAGATTGATCACTCCATGGGAGATGGAGCTGGAGATGCCAGAGGATTGGTTGAACAACCCAGAGCTAGCAAGAGAACTAGCAGAAGTTGAGCTGTCAGAGAAGGTCACTGAACAACAGGTCAGTCAAGGGGAGACTACAAAGCTGAATTCTATAGCAGAGTGGACACTTAGTGCCACAGAAGAAGATGAAGAAGATGGCATGGGAGATCATGGTGATCTACCCAATTGCAGAAAATTTTTACAGCCGAGGATACTGCAAGAATAGAGCCAGCCACTGGAGTAGCTGGACGAAGTGATCNGATCAGAGAGCTGATGATCAGGTCAGCAGAGACTTCCAGCGAGGAGAAGCTGAGCAGAGAAGAAGCAGCAGCAGCAGCAACAGGGAGATGGAGCAGATGAACAGCTCCAGAAATTTGTTTGGGATCCAGGAGGATTTCCAAAGTTGAGAGGGGAAGCTCATGAGCAGGAGCTCATGAATTTTGCAGCTGAGGAGTATGATGTAGGAGCATCTCTCCACGTCATCCATCCAGGCAGCCAACCACATCAGCGCATGCATTTAAAGCTGAAGAGAGGCGCAGCCCTCATCTTCCATTTTGAATTTGAATGTAATTTAATGTTTAGGTTGTTGAGCTGTGAGGTCGTGACTTTGCACATGCATTAGATTAGGTAGGCCTTTAATGTTTGTAAGGCTGAGATCTAGATCCGATTTGCAGACTAGACAACCCATTCAATGTTATTGAATAGGGTACGTAGATTGGAGGGAAGAGCTCGAAGAGCCCCCTCTTGTAAAAGGTCAATTTCGATCTCATTTTGTAATAAGGAGGAAGTTAGAGTAAGTCGAGAGATCAGAAGAGAAGGAGTCGAGACCTTGTTAAAGTTTGAGCTTAGGAACACCTTGTAAAAATAGGCATTTGCCATTTAATACAAACAATAGTTTTTCCTGCATATTTCCTGTGTTGAATGAATGTCTGTGTGTGTTCAATTTATGTTGTAGATGTATGCTAGACATTTGGAGGGAGTTGTTTTGATTTCAGGCTTGAGAGGTTCTTTGTGGTTTCATGCCAAGAGGGTGTGACAGAGTACTATGGTCTCTGAATACCAGTGCACATAAGCACTTCTGAATTCTGCGGATTCAGACAAATATGTGCCAAGTGGGCACAACAACTGAAATCATCAACTCAGAAAAAGACCTTGGAGGTTGTTGAACACCTTAGGAGGCAAGGTTGTGTAGCGAGACATAGTTGTAGACAAAATCTCTGAGGAGTTCTGTAAATCTCTTCCAGGTGGGCATTGAGCTAGTGCAAGGAGTGCACATAATAACTCTGCTATGAGTTCAAGGAGAACCAGAATCACTAAGGATTCTGAGAGCTCTGTCAGGAGGGCATTGAGCAGGTGCATAGGGTGCACAGGAGAAGACAGAAGCTCTGAGGAGTTCTGTATAACTCTACTAGGAGGGCATTGAGTTAGTGTGCAGACATGCACAAGAAGAGAACTCTTTGAGTTCTATAGTTGAAGGAAGAATCCATTGAGGGATCTTCACAGGGTTGCTGAACACCCTGAAACACTCAGCAAGAGGCTGCTTGAGAAGGAGATAGCCAGGACGGCATCCAAATTCTCCATCTGCAGGAGAAAGGAAGAAGGATTTATTTCCTTAAGGCCTAAGGAGCAGGAAATCTTAGAAGGAGTAGCACATTGTGTGCAAAGACTCTACAGAGGCGCAGAAGTCGCAGAATCCCTTGAGGATTTGAAGGATAATCTCAGGAGGAGTAGTGATTTTGGCGCACGAAGTCATAGCTGCAAGGAGTGCAGAAGTGAAAGGACTCTTCGGGAGAGTTCAGAGTCTCTAAAGCTCAGGAGGAGTAGCATCTTTGAGAATGCAGGCGAGACTCAAGGTGAAGAGCTCGCAGGGAAGATGAACAAAGGTCGAGGCCTTTGAGAATTTGAAATTCTTCCAAGTCTCGGAAGAAAGTGCCAAAGCTCGGGAGTAGCAACAACTACCATCAGATCAACTGAGAGAATCTGGACCGTGGATTCGTGTCCAGGAGGCAGCATAGGAAAGGCGTAGGGGAAGACAGGTCTGAGCCGTCAGATCTTGGTCTAAACAACCGACAGCTGTTGGATCTGTCGAGAGTTGCATGAGGTTTAAACCTCACATGAAGAGTAGCAGAAGTGAAAGTCCCGAGAAGGAGTTCGTATCGGGATATCGACGCTCGAGAGTTTGGGGATCTGGAGGATGAGATTCCGAGCACTCGACCTCAGAAATCGTGACAAGGTGAAATAGATATGAGCCATCCATCTGCAGGAGGACGCGTGTCGCAGACTCATCCATTTCAGAGATTCAGGCACCGAGACTCACAAAGGTGAGCATCTTGACTTCGCGAGTAGCGAAGTACCGAGGAATCTGAGTCATTTGTCTGAGAGAGGACGTGTGTCACGAGATCCTCTCTATCAAGGATTCAGACACTGAAAGTCAGAGAAGGAAGTCCTTGACTTCATGAGTTGCGAAGTCGCGAGAAGATTGGGACTGTCCATCTGAGGAGGACAGGTGGTAGAGATCAAGGGATCTCGCGAACTCGGAGGTTCGCAAGGTAAGAGCCCAAGAGTTGGGTGCTCAAAGTTGTGAAGTTGTGAAATCGTGAGGAGAAAAGACAACCATTGGATCCAGAGAACGGGAGGACCATTGGATCAGGAACCCCATCGCCTATCACGCATTCGGGGGTTCGGAGGTTGAGAGGGGTCACTTTCGACATCAGAAGTCGTGAAGTGCCGAGAGCGGAGGCTCGTGTGGACACGTGTCGCCTGGAGAAAAGAGTCAACACTCCATTGATTTCTTGCATCTCGAGGGTTCGTGGGATAAGAGTGTGAAGGCTCGACGCTTCAACCTACGAGGTTGCGAATAGCGAAAAGCGTCAAGGGAGGAGTCAACCCAGCGTTAACCTATCGCGTCTCGGGAGATCGCAACGGGAGGGCACAATAGTTCAACCCATGAACTCACGAAGGTGCGAGTTGCAAGAGGCGCTGATATTTAAGCCCTAGCCTACGGTTACATGTGGGGAAGTCATTGACAAAAGAGGAGCTATACCCATTTCGTGATCTCGGGTATCGCAGGATTGGAAAGGAAGAGTCGAGAGCTTCGACTTACGAACTCGCGAGATCACGAGTTATGAAAAGTGACTTCGGGTTTTGACCTTGGTCATAGCGCTGTGGTCGCTTGGGGAGATAGGAGCTCGCGCCTAGTGTTGTTCGCACAGGGGAGTTCCCAAAGGACCTATGGATTGATTTTAAGAAGATTCCAGCAGGGAATCGAAAGAGTTGCTTCAGCTCAGGGAAGTGAATGAACGATCCTTAAGACCGGGAGGTCGCGCAGAGACTCTATCGAGGCAGAGGTGGCGTTTGCGTCATTTATATCTCTTGTTCAGTTGGTTATCCTCCCCTTCCCAGGTTTTTAGCAATTGGATCTCTTTCTATCAAGGGTCTCTAGCCAATAAGTCATTGCTAAAAGATCTACTAGTGGTTGTCCCTAAATTTGTAACTTGAAAGGTTTGGTTGCATCGAAAAGAGCCATTTTTTCAAGATTCAAATCTTCTCCAGAATCAATTGCAAGTAAGTGTATGGGTTTAATGCTTTATTTGTTTCAATAGAAGGATCGGAAACCAGTTTCACAACAAAATTTAACTCTAATTGAAGACAAATGGCTCAATCGTTTCTCATTTCTTGGAGTATATTCACTCCAAGGAAGCCCCCAAAGATGGCCCAGTTGTCCTTGGAAGATATGTCTCTCTCCGAAGATATGGCACATACTCTATTTTAACTGAGCCTCGAAAGGTAACCCAGGGGTGGCAGGTGTGGGTGGGGTTATCTATTCCCCAAGAGGACAAATAAGCTTATCCTTTTCTTTGAGTCTTGGTGTGGAAACCAATAATCAAGTAGAGGCTTATTCCATCTTCAAAGGTCCAAGTTTGGATAAGAACCAAGGAATAGATGATATTTATATTCTAGGGGATTATTGGGTTATCATAAACCAGGTCAGGAAAATATCTCCTCCACATGACATGAAGCTCAAAAACATCATTGTAAGAGCCCTCACAGAATTTGAAGCTTTCAAGTCTCTCCACTATTAACATGTACTCCAGATCATTAACTCCAAAGATGACTTCCAAACTAATTTTCCACGCAGGAGCCTCCAAGAACACTTAAAATTAATGGACAGGTTGTTAAACACTACATTCTATAAGCTTGGACATGTCTTTGAATGCAAAAAATATTATTATGAATGGTGGGACCCAATGGACAACACATCTCCCTTCTCAAGTCGACCTCCAACTCATCCACATCCAGCCTCCAGATACATCACTTGGATGGGAACAAAACATGGTACCTCATATTCATGCACATTGTTCTTCAGGTGGTCGACAGGTGGTCCATCCGCCCAGTACAAACATCACTCGGTCCTTTCGACCCTTGACTTCATTTCCCACATGCGCTCTTTTTTCCCTCCCTCTCCTAGTCTTGTTTATAGTCATGCTCTATTATCTCCCACAGGGCGATTATACAATGCCTCCCTCATTTGGCGTCAACACAATCTAGAATTACACCATCCATATCTCGCAATGATAATTTTTCGTACCAGTCCTATCACATGCATGAAATTCAGGTTCACAAGGAAGTTGGGAAGTTGGAGTTCCATCATCACCAAAGGTTGAGCCCTTCGCACATAGTCGAGGAGATTTAGAGGCATAAATGCAAGAGGAAATAAGTATGAATTTGGGTGGCATGTTCTGAATCTATATCAATTTACTTGAATTGTGTGAGTCTCTCGCTCCTCCAGGAAATTCTTGGGTAGAACTCTCTGCAAAAACATAGGGTGTTGGAATAGAGAAATTTGGTGCTATGGAGAAGAATTGGCGTTCAAGGGTGAGCATTGGAGAAAGGAGATCTTTAAAGAAGAAGAGAGAACAAAAGGAGCCTAGAGTGAACTTAGTAAAACACTCTTCCGCATTAGAATTAACGTTCCTCCTCTGTGGAAACCATGATGGAGTTTGTTGTTGGGGGTGATAGCAGCTACGATGAGTTGAGGCAATTAAGCTCGAATTTGTAGAATCTACATTCCGCTACAGTTTCTCCACGGCTTTTTGTCTTCTCAAGCTACATCATATCTGTTGTGTCTTCTTGGGACCCTTTTGGAGCGGGGTACACGACTTGAATTCCACGGACTCTTGGAAGGGGAACATGAAGAACTTTAATGCTAGAATTACCAATGGCTAGTTTTTTTTTAGCATTTTGATACAAGGGATCTTTTACAGGCTTCTCAATAGTCATTATTTAGTGTATGGAAATTTGGCTAGTCCTCTTGTAAATGGTGTCAGGTTGCAACCTACTTCTGATATTACACTGAAAATATTGGGACTCTGTAAAGACTCTATCTGTGGATTTTTCATAGACTTTTTGAATGAAAATTTTCTTTTTTTTAGCATTTTGATACAAGGGATCTTTTACAGGCTTCTCAATAGTCATTATTTAGTGTATGGAAATTTGGCTAGTCCTCTTGTAAATGGTGTCAGGTTGCAACCTACTTCTGATATTACACTGAAAATATTGGGACTCTGTAAAGACTCTATCTGTGGATTTTTCATAGACTTTTTTGAATAAAATTTTCTCCCAATTTTATTTAAAAATAATAAACATAATAATAACAATTACTAAATTGATAATAATAATAATTGTTTGTATTTCCATCCCTTGATTATGATGTTGGATTTAAGTATCTAGGATTCCTTTTACATCCAAATGGCTAAGTCAAAAAATATTAGCTCCGACTCGTAGCAAAGATTGAAAAAAAATTAACACTTGGTGCAATAGATGGCTTTTTTGAGTTGGCATGTAGGTTCTTCTCAAATCAGTCCCAGAATCCATCCTTGTATACTAGATCACTCTAACCTAGGTTCCCAAAGGAATCCTCAACACAATTCTCTAGCTCTCCCTTCAATTCCTTTGGTTAGGGGCCAAATATAAAAAGTCTTTAGTCTTGGCTTCCTAGAAAAAATTAGGCACACTGAAAGATCTCGAGGGCTAGGGCTTGAAAAATCTTCACCTTTTTTCCAAAGCATTAGCAACAAAAAATGTATGGAGCCTTATCCAAGGCTCAGGTCTCTCGACAAGGGTCCTTCAAGCCAACTACTTCCCTGATGAATCTTTGATAGAATGGATTCAAAACCCTTCCAAGAGACTTCAAAATGGATCCATGGATTGAAAAGTTGTGCTAAAGTCTTTTCCTCTAATAGGAAAAAAACTCCTTTGGAAAGTTGGAAATGGATGAAACATCCTCTTAGGCAGGGATCCCTAGATTGGATGTGGAAACAACCATATCATGTCAGAACATGCAACCCACTCTCTAAATAACCAAGGATTCTTCTATCTAAATCAGATTTGGCTGGGTCATTGGATGTCTTGGCAAGAAGTTGGTTTGAGGGAGGAACTAGTACAAAGTTGGGACAATTACATTGCAGCTCTTCAAAACTCATATGTCAGTTTATCAGATCAAGAGGATCAATTGATTTGGTGCCCCAATCCATCAAGTAGCTATATCCCCAATCTAGGCTATAGCGTTTTAACACAAAACATCAGGACCAACCACAAACAACTTCCGTGAAATGATGGCCCTTAATCTCACATTAATGCTAGCAATTGAAAAATGCATCAATCAACTCATATTTTTGGGGACTCCTTTCTCATTATAAATTTGTTATCTAGGAAATTCACTCTACAAATCTCACATTGACTTTTCCCATGTCTACATGTAGTAGAACTAGGATGCAAACTGACGCTCAAAAGCTAGAGTGGTTTTGGCTCGGGGAACCTGGAAAATCTGGGAAAAAGGCTCAGATCTCGGTCGTGAATTTCTTCACGCACCCTGGCTCTAAATCAAGATAACAGACACATAAATGGATAATCTTTTTCATATTTTTGTATGCTCTCATAAACAGAAAACTTCAATTCAACTCTCTTTTTGACCTGTTTCAAAACTATGTGTACTTCATAGTTTTTTCAAGCTTTTATCTGTAAATCCTTCTGGCTTATAGTGGAGATGTTATTTATAAGTTTCCTTTTTGAACTTTCAACATCACTCTTTCTCTACAAGTATTTTTTATGGGCTTAAGCCTCATGAATGCGACATGCATATGCAGTTGTATTTTTGTTTCTTTCTTGGTAATAAAATTACAGGAATTTTTTCTTTGGAAAAAAAATAACTAAATTGATAATTATAATAATTGAAAATGAAGATTTTGACACTTCATCATAATAGTACTGTCAGTGTTTTGGAGTATAAATCACAATTTTGATAATAAAATGATATAATTGCAAAGCTAATATGACATAAGTTTGACACAATTTGGTTGAACACAACACATTTGTGATGCAATAGGATGTAATTTTGGAACATTTGAGACACTAATTTGATGCAAAATGACTCCAATATGATGCAATAAAGGCACCATATAGATACAAATGTCACAAAATTGGTGCTAAAATGATGCATAAATGAAGTAATATGATGCTCAGAAGACACAAAGATGATGCAATGTTTTTGTATTTCAATGCTACTACGATGCTAATTAACTAAACTACATCACCAAAACAATGCTAATAAGATTCATAATGACGCTATTGTGACTCATAACAACTCTAAATCGATGAAAAAAACACATCTTTGATGCAAAGCTGACACAAAAAAGACTTTGCAAAGTTATTTTCCAAAAGGAATCGATGCAACTGTGATGCAGGGCCCTTCGTGCATGGTAAATTCATTGCGAAGAGGGTACCTCAAGGAGCTCAAGTCAAAAAAATGATGTAAGAAATGGACGTTGTGACACAAACTTGATGCAAATAATGATGCCCTGTGTGCATCATGTTTTACATCGTAGAAACTTAATTTATTTCTCAAAATCGTTATACTTGGATGTAACACTAAAAGTGATGCCACAACCCTGTATTGTAGTAGTGATTCATGATGCATTATGAAAATTTCTCAATGGAAATGAGGAAAGCTATAAGATCTAAAGGAATATGTTTTAGCACGAAGCTCAAATCAAGAGGGTACCTTAGTATTATATATTGATACTAGTAATCACAATGGATTTCCCTAAGTGAAACCTTATAGAGATATTTTTGTGATGTACATAAATGCCATTGGATAGTCACCCTTTTCCAACCAAAATGAGAAGGAACTTGAGGAATAAACTATGAACTATTGTGTCACAAGGCCTCAACTACATAATGTAGTAACCTAAATAGAATAATTATGTTGTTCATATGTGATTCAATGGTTGGTGCAATGAACAAACACACACTACAAGGAGAACACCTTATAGCAGAGGTTTTTAGTGTTACAAAAATTTTCAAAATTTTCAAAAAAACCTTTGCTACAACATGATCTATTGGTTGTGGAGGTTTTAGCAGAGGTTTTAATGGATTTTCTGTTTGTTGTGGAGCTTTATTATCTTCCTAATTCATATGCAGGTCAAAGAAATTGTAGGATACATAAAAAATAAATTAACGCAATTCAAATATTGTAATTTCTTAGTCAATCTGAACCATTCATTATAAGGTCACATATCTGACAGTAGAAGTTATGTTAGGTATTTTTTCCCTAGAATTAAACCCTCTTTTATGTATGAGGAAATTGTATTGCGGCTAGAGAAGAGTGTGATTATTGTATTTCTGAGAGAGGAGACTGTGAGAGAAAGAAGAGGAAGTTACAACGAATGTGTTGTAGGTTGTATCCCTTCATTTGTTGGATAATAAAAAGGAAGGACCTGGAAACTTCTCTGGTGGACGTATCCCACATTGTGTGAACCATGTATATCTTTGTCTCATTTGTATTGTGTATCTTATGTGTTTATTTCCACATTTTTTTTATTTTATTGCTCTACAATCCCGTTTTTCTAACGTGTTCCATATAACTAAAAAAAAATGGGCGGGCCGAGGTTGTAGTGGATGTTTACTTTATGTTTATCCTGATGCTTGTATAATTTGTCCTTGTTAGTGCATGTATTACCCTGTGCACTGGTGCATTTATTTCCTTTAAATCCATGATGCATTTGTGTTATTTAAAGCATCGATGTTGTTATTATATTTAAAGAACCGGTGCACATTTACCACATGTCCATTGTAAAATTCTAAAATGATATATATTATCACACGTTATATGCATTGGTGCTTCAATATATTTAGTATGCACTGGTGCTTCAATATGATTAATACTCACTGGTGCATATATCCCCTTAAAAAGCACTGATTTCTATATTATTTCACACACCATTTTGTGAGTTCTTAATATTTTAATCAATTTTTTTTTACAAATATTTTTTATAATAATATTGTTTTGTATATTTTTGTTATTGCATTTTGATATAATGATTGCATTAATGCCTTATCCAATGGATTATACCTTTGTTATTTGCAACGATGTAAATCATTCACATATTAATTAATCAACAACACAACATTTGACAATACAATAAAATAAGAAACCCATTTTATTACATATGGATAAGAGACCCTTGGTCATACAAAATGGGACAACGTAAAGGTCCACAATAATCAAAACATAACCAATATGTAATTGTTACATGTATTGGTAACATGTTGTAATGCAATTGGGACATTATGTCCACTACATAAAATCCCTAATTTTTACAAATCGATATTCCAAAACATACAACTTGCAGATACATTCAATTATATTGATTTTCATTCATCATTTGAACTGGTGTCATTGCTCGAGCTTTGTCCATCCCTCATTTCTTGATCAGTTGTAGGTAATATTGTACTTTGGTTATTGAAATGGATGTTTTCTTCCTCGACTTGTGTTTGATGTTCCAACTCTTCATGTTCCATCTACAAACATAGATATAAAGTGTAATAAGTAAAACTACATTTATAATATAGTAGAATATACATGATTGTGAAATAAAAAAACGTACCATAGCAATGAGTGATTCATAAACCATACACATAATTTTGAAGCCCTGCCTCATGCCGGTTAAAAAATATTTTATGTTGGTTCCTCTCCATACTTTGTTTTTTGCATGTTTAATATGTCATGACAAAACATAATTGATATAAATAATATAAAGGTTTCTTATTGTTCCATTAATTATAAAACAAGGGAATTTAAACAACATTGTTACTTACAAATTGTTCAATTAAACCTTGATACTTCAACATATACTCACATCCCTCACTTAACCCAATGTTGATCAATTGTTTGGTTGGTTCTTCTTTGTATGTTAGCACCTATTAGAAGACATCCATGGATGAGTGTAAATTAATTCTTTAAATATAAAGATCACAACAAATATGAAAACTTAAGTAATGTCGAAAACATAAATACTCACAAACTTTGTGATCAACCATTTTCTTCCTTGTCGTCATGTCTTATGTGCTAATTGGGTTCCATTTTGTTTCCTTTTCTACAACAAAACAATTGAAAATTAGTATTTAATATGATAAATAAATTCCATGTACATAAAAGAATAAATGAATGATCATATACCTCTAATGCACGTTGTTGTTGGGATGCATCCTCCTATGGTGAAATTAGGTTCATTTCTTTTACTATCTCCTTGTACACCTTTTTGGACATCCCTACCGGCATGTATTGGCTTTCCCCTCATTTGTCGCTTGGAATTTTCAAAATATTCCCGAAAAATGAAAAAACACAATTTTTTTTTTAAATGGACATGAAAGTAAATATAGCAAAATAAATTAATTTGGTAATTGTTGAAACATATTATAGAAAAACATGTTTAGTAATAATACATTGTATATGATTCTTTTTTGTTTTTGTAATCTTTTTCTATTGCAAGTCTCATGGGTCTCATTGACCATGGCTCCATAACACTTCTTGTAGTGTACATATAACCTAATTCTTGGAGTCAGTGGATTGATTTTTGTATTGTAAGTGGAAATTACATCTATACGTTCTTTCCACTATATCCCTCAAAGCTTTGTAAAACAATTTCCCCCTCTCATTAACTTCAAGCACCACTCCAGATGAATTGATGACTAATCCATCATCATTATTTACATCCTTAAGAATTTTTTGCCTCTTAGGACAAGATTCCATTCCTTCACTATCGGTCCCTGCATAACATTAAAAAAATGTGAAATCGAATGTTTAAAACTTGTTAGCGATTAATGTTAAGAAATTCCACCTTTTTCCTCTCTTTGCAACATTTCCATAAAGATTTTACGCTCTTTTGCACTCAGTCTGCGAACAATCTTATTGAGTTTCTTCAATTTTTTTCTTTGCATGACACACATTAACCAATACACATCATTAATTTAAACTTACAAATACTTCAAAGATATTAAATTTTTAATAAAACTTAAATAACTTTCCTCCCTCTCTTCTTGGGAAATTATGAAATTTTTGTACAATCTAGTATTTCGGTGCTCGTTAATTATTAAATAGAATGCATCATGACTTGAAACATATATGCACACTAGGGCGCCAAACATATATGCGCACCAGTACGTACTATTTGTCATTGAACATTGCTAACCCATACATATATGACATGAAAATCAATACTATTTTTTTTTTTTTCGACAAAACGATGTTTTTCATAGACATATGCGATCCAATTTGCTTTTCTATATAGTGAGCATCAATTCTCTACTTATGTATAGTGCACCTCAGGGCCATTTTCATGTACAATGCACACCATGTGCCACACTTGTTTTTTGAAAAAATCACCGACAACGATAGGGTTGACATGGTTTGGGATCTAATGTAATGACACCCCATATGCAACTAAATAAAACCTATAAAAAATTGTTGCTTAAAAAATGAGGGGAACAAAATAAAACAACAAGAAAGCTACGACTTCTAATACCAAAGGTAACTATGAAACCCTTTTATTTTTTTTAACATGCATTGAAAATAGTTTGAATCAAATAGGGAAAGATTGAAATGATCAGTAGACTGAAATCACATACCTGAAATTTATTCTCTGCAGATTTGTATGTGCCCTACGGATCCCTTCCAAATTTGGCTCTTCAAAAAAATCCAACCACCCCAAAGTATTTTGTGGTAAATCTCTCTTCCACAAATTTTCCCTCTAAATTCTGCTAAAAAAATGATATAATGAATAGTGTTTTAATTTATAAACAAATATGTTTTGTTCTCTCTCTTTTTTCACTATGTTTTTTTTTTCAATTTGTATCTAAAAACTCATATTAATCTATATATTTAAAAATAAAAGTTATCGTCAAATCGGTGTGCCAGACCGATCAGTGTGCCCCGGTGCGTATATACATAAAGACACACTGATACCAATTATATCGGCAAAATAGAAATGTAAACCTCTGCTATTAAAATTTATAGATATTTTGTTTTGCAAAGATTCTAACAGAGGTAATTGTTTGGTGCATTGCATAGTGTAGCACACTGGTGCATTATATATATATATATATATATA
>SNQJ01S0000802.1:108400-137409 GCA_010110895.2 Picea sitchensis | reverse complement strand
TTGAAAAACTTGAATAATTATTGCAAGTGAAATATTATGTGTTTAAAGAAACAGGATCAATTTGCAACACATAAAATTAAGGATTACTTATGCAAAATACACATAGACAGCAGCATAAACAATGAACATCAACACATAAACACAACAACTTGATAAAGGAGTTCACCCCTCTCCGGGCTACATCTCCTGGTCCAGCTTCCAATGGATTATTATTATTAAATTGCTCAAAGTGCTCAAAATCATGACTTACAATGCTCAAAATGACAAACCGACTGCTCCAATGGCTTCCCAGCGTCCCAAAACCCCTGTCTGGGCTCTTTCGGCACCTCAATCGGTCGAAAAATGAAGAAGTTAGGCCTCCTGGAAGTCTCCCTCTTCAAGCTTGTTGTCTCTGGTTCTACAAATCGCACCACCTCTGAGTGAACCTGGCTCACACGCTCTTTAAAGCGTAAAAACCTAGCACCGGGCGCAACCGTGCCAACGGTGCAAATCGTAGGACAGTTAAGGCGCCTCCAGCCCCTAACCGCCTCAGCACTCTGGCATATGGCCATGTGACCTTGCGCTAGGCAAAATGGTGGTTAAACCGTTTAAAACCGTGCAATTTCCGTTGGATTCCCGCGCCAACATTTAACACGCGGGTCGTGGTTTCAAACCCCACGCATACACATAATATATATTACAAATACATTGCAATGCAATGTATTGCAATACAATATAATATAAATGGAATGCGCGCGCCAAAAATATTCGGGCCAATACGTAAATATGTGGGTCATATGTAAAGTAATGCGTCCACGGGTCAGGGCTATGCCCCGGCCCGACCCCCCTTTCCCGTTGGCATAACTTTCAAACATAAATATATGTTTTGCGGTATAGTTAACAAGGCACAAATGGCGGTACTTTGGCTAGCGGAGAGTTATGAAGTGTTTAACGTTGGGGGAGGTCCGGGGGTCGAACCCCGCGGACTCCCCATACAATTTTATACAACCATATAAACAATGATGAGGGGACACGTGGCGCCTAGAGATTGGGCCACATGTCCTCATATCACTCGCCACCAACCGGACACGTGTCACCATCCAATACACCAACAACCAACCAATAACCATTTGCCACATCATCGCCGTACGACCTGTACGACCCTGCCACGTCACCGTACGGACTATACAGATTGTACGGACAGGTACAGTCAACATCCAAAAAATTTGCATGTTTGGCTTGGCGGACAGATCGCGATATCTCCTCCATACGAACTCCATTTGAGAAAGTAGATATACCGCCGGAATCAAGAAGACGAGACAGACGCAATGGAACTGTTTTCGTCGCATTCCGATCACTTTGAAAATTGAGCAAAATTTGATCCCCTGATCATTATGGTGGACCAAAGTATGATATCAATACTACCCAAAACATCACTACAAGGAGATAAAAAAAGTTGTATGAAATAAGAGCAAAAATTTCCAACAGCACACCAAAGTCTGTTCAATTGTTGGAAGGTAGCAATGACTTCCCTCTTCCTATCTATCTGCAAAGTAAATACCAAACCTGTTACAACTGATCTTTGTATGGCGCTTAACTGTCGTCCATGCTTGTGCTCGAAGTTGGAACTAGATTCTCTTTTTGTGGTAATAGTTATATGATTGCCAAGTCTAAAATAGTTGTTGCAAATATTGGGTTGTTTATCCTTTCATATGTATATGTTCCTCCCAAACAATCAGTGACAATTATGCCATTATGTGGTCCTCTTTATAGTCGGTTTGATTACTTGAATTTTGTTAAATACAAACATAGCATTTCCATGCATAGTATGTGCATGAATGGTTACGCTTTTGGAAACTTTAACAGGAAAAACCAGTTATATATCAACGGTCATCCACAAACTCATGGGAACATCGCAGGGTTCATAAACAGTTGCAGGGCTTCATTATTTAGTGCAAATTGTTTCTTTGAGGAACACTCCAATGACAAAGAGTTCTTTATGAAAAGGAAGACATCCAAATTTGTTGGTATGCATGCAATATGTAGTTTATCTCTTGGTGACAAGTTTTTAATAAACTATAACTTTTGTAGACCACCAATCGCTCGTCAGAAACACCTTGCATTGGGTCTACCTTTAGACATCCCCTTGGAGCATAAGAAAAATATGATTGCGTAATTGTATTTTTGGATTTTCAATGGAACTAATGTAAATGTATTGCTTAATTGGACATTTGTTTTATAAGATGGTTGGTTGCATGTTACAATCATTACATCAAAGATGGGGACTAAGCTCCCTATAACTTCTACACATGGACTTTTGTTTATTTATTTATAGAAGTTGCTTAGTGTTTTTTATATTTTTAAATATTAATATAAAATTAATTTAATTTAATACTCTTTTACCCCGGATAAGGTGCTAAAGTGAACTTCAGTGGCATAGATTGGGACGGGGCCGTTTAGAGACCCACCTTGATGCGTGATAAGCCCCGTGCCCTTGAGACTCTTGTCTGAGGAAATTTAGCATAAATTGGTTATGATGGGCAAGGTCAGGGGCATTTATGCCACCCTTCGCTTCCCACATATGAGTAACATGGCATGGTTAGTGGCATTACGATTATTCCACTCCTACCCTTTCAGCGTTTGGAAGGGCTCCTCCCTTCACGATGCAAGCACACCTCGGCCTCCACAACAACTTGGTCCACCGGCTACCTGCAATTTTGGCTCCTTGCTCCTCGCGCAAAAAACCGTCCACCTGCACTCATGAGAGAACGTATTAGAGGGGAGCCCAAGCGGGGCTCCCCATGGAAACCTCGCCATCCCTCTGTAGTCAACCTCCCCGATTACAGGCTCCTCTACCCATCCGCCAATTCTGTCCCCGAGTGTCACTCCTACTCCTACGAAGACTAAAAGGCGAAGACCTTCGGACACCACGACTCCTCAGCAGTCTACGCTCCCTCGTACCATGGCCACCATCCCAAGCGGATCGCCTATGACTCTGCACAGTCCTATTGACCCCCGGATGAAATTCTTCGCGTCTATGTCTTTCCACGCATCCTCGAGTACTTGGTGAAGTGAACCTCGGGCTTTCGGGGTAGCCAAGCGACTGCGTCTCCACCCGCCGACCCACCAGAAGCCGAGACAATTTGGTGGCGGGCATCCCTGTGACCTCGTCTTCGAGCTCTGGAAAGAGGTGGCGGACCTCAAGTTTCGGTTCCAAGCCTTTGAGGACAATGTGGAAACCTTCTTACATATTATCTCGACCATGCAAATGGGGTTCTCTGCAGACCCAGCGGGCATGGCGCAGTGACCGAGGGTTTAGATGATATCTTTGCGATAGCGGCGAAGAGGCGGAGCCTGGCTGATCCGCTGAACACGGTCGAGGAAGGAGCACAAGGAGCAAGGGAGGGCGATCCTGACAGGCAGCCCTTGAAGCGAGAGGCTTTGGGCGAGGACCTGGCGGCGATGGCTATAGGCTTCGCCGGTGTCTAGCAATCACGGTGATATCTAGGCTGGGAGTGGATTTTATTTTGATTATGTGTTTTATAATTCTGCACCAGCGATCTCAATGTCGAAGGTGGCCGAATTTGGATTTCCCCTCTGTTGGGGCAGTCCGGTAAACCAAGTAGTTATTTTTGTTAATTTTGGAACCCTTGTTCAGCCATAGCAGGCACCACACACTTAATATAACTTTCTTGCCCACAAAATTTAATATTATTTTAGCCTTAACAAATTAATTAATTTCTTAACTAACAAAATCAAATACTTACATTTCCTTATAAGGAGAATCATAATTAGAAAAATCCATAATAGCACCTATATTTCACTTGGGGGCGAAATATCCCATTTAGATGGGTCATGTGGTGGTTTTCTAGCCTTGTTCATGGCCCATGAGCCATGAAAGTTTTAGTAGAACCTAATTCCTCCTTTTCAAGGCCTTCTCCTACAATGGTCAATTCTTTGAGACCCACCCCTCATTTGAAAAACCTCCTAAGAGTGTCTAAGAGATTCATTTAGGGTCCCAAGTCCTTTGACTTCCTACCCATGCCATGATAAAGTCCCCCAAATCACCCATTGAGTGAAAAACTCCTAATGGAACTCATCTCCCACTCGGAGAATTAAAATCGTATTTATAGCACTTTAGTGGTGGTTCAAGGCCTTGTTCCTAACCCATAAGACTTAGAAGGTTCACATAGGGCATAAGGTCCTTATTTTCCTCATTGGATCATGGTTAAGGGCTTGAGATCCATACTTGTTGCACAAAACCTCCATGATGGCACTAGTATCACACTCAAAGACCATATATTCCCTCTATAGGGCCTATATGTTGGTCAGGTTTCATTAGAGGAGTAAAAGGTTCATAGAAGTCCAAACAACCTTACATTCCCTCTAATGGGAATATTTGGTGAATGAGTATAATAATAATGATGTTATATACATTCCCTCTAATGGGAATATTTGGTGAATGAGTATAATAATAATGATGTTATAACATTTTTTGCTCCATAAAAGGGTATCAGGGACCCTAGACATGGCATGAGGAGGAACGCTAATATAGGGCCTAAAATATGATTTAATGTCTCACGGGCCTTAGATATGGTCCCAAACCCACATAGGCCCTATCAAGGGAAAATTTATCCCATGGATATGATATGTGCATCATTATGATTTTTTCCACACCCATGATGAATTTGAAGCCCTAGTCATGGTTGGAGGATGAAAAAAAATGTCTTAGGGCATGAAGTTGGATTTTATAATTCATGGACCATCATGCATAGAGTTTGAAACCATCACAGGGGACATGTATAATGAACCTTAGCCATTATAATGCTTGCACACTAGGGATTGTATTATGGCCTAATATGGCCCACATGTGAAAACTAATGTATTTTCCCTTAAATGATGATTTATAGATTATTCATGATGCAAAAGGACCTATAATATCAAATAGGCTCACAAAGGGAATATGGAAAGCATCACTTAGTTAAGGATCTCTTAGGATTAATTATGGAGGACATATGATAGTTGTATATTAGTTATTTGATAAGACATATGTATTAACAATATGATTTTCATTACATGATTACAAAATATACGAGAATGAATATTAGTAATTGTAGAATTTACATATAACACTAATGTCATAGGATGCATGCACATTATGTAAAATTAAATTTTTTAGGAGGGAAAGTATCATATGTCCATGTTATCTAATGAGTTTATATCAAATTTTACTTTGTCCTAAAAAACTTGGTGGTGGTTGGGATTGCATAAATCAATTAATTAAATTCATCATTTCCAAATCATTTGTCATTGTGTTTCATTTTGACAATATTTTTAAATAGTTTACACAAACTCATCTTTGATGAAATTGCATGCATTTATAGATACATTTTTATTAATTCCGAATATATTCTTTCCTATTATTTTAATATTTTTTCGTGTAACATGTATCATAATTTAAAAATATATGTCTATGTTTTTGCAATAAAATTTTAACACGACCATTTTTTAAAAATTAACATTTTCACGTACAAACTAAAAAAACATGTTGATTATATTAAGACCTTTATTAATTTTTTTATTATTAATATAAAGTGAGGTGCATTTTACAATCTAATATGACACTTGGCATAAGTCATCCCAATATAAGATTTGAAAAAAAAAATAGCATTCCAATATGGAAAATATTTGTACCATCACTACTCATAAATATAACAATTATAAATGTAATTACGAACAATTATTATAATGTTATCAATAAAATAAATGAGAAAATAACGTTTCATAAAAGTAATTTTTCTTTGTAAACATGTTTAATCAACATATTGTATCTTGCTGGAAATTAAACATTTCACCTTGAAGAAGAATTAAACATTATATGTCATTAATAGTTATAAGTTTTCACAATTACAATCCAAAGTAAACGATTTCATAAAACTAAAGTTAAACATTATATGACAACTTTAAATTCTAATGAGTGATCCATCTTAAATTTAATTTAAAAACAAAGAAATCATTAGTGTGCTTAGAATACATTTTATTAATCAAACAACAACAACATCAACATGATTTGAAAAAACCAAATATACATGTGTGCTACATTGTTTATAGCGCACCAGTGCAGTTGAAAGCACACTGGTGCGGTTGTTATGCAAAAATGCATCGAGAAACAATTTAATTGACAAAATACGTATGCAAACTTCCTCAATTAAAGTTTTGTAGAGGTTGTGCTTTGCTAAGGCAACCACTCTTCGGTGCCTCTTATAATTTAGCGCACAGAATCGATCCTCTGCCACTTCCTCAGTATTATACCTCACATCTCCTCCTCCGTGGGGCACTCAAATTTCCCCAAGATACCTTCCTCATCACTCTTGTAGCCATAATATGAACTGATGTCAATTCACTTGTAAATCACATACCTACATCTCCCCTTCTTCACCTCGAGGGAGCTTATCGAATAGCTCTTTGAAGATGGGGAGGGATTTCATAGCCCCGAAGTATATGTAATCGGGGCCCTTGTCGGTGGAACCGGGCACATCGACTTTGTTCCCCTCCAAGTCTATCATCTTGGCCCCTACTTTGACATAATTAGGACTACCAAGGTTTATGATCAAAGCTTCCCCGTGCCCCTTTGCCTTGTTTAGCAAGAAAGGGCCCTGGTGGATGTCTTAATTATAACACAATGTCAATCTCAAGGATGATCTAAGGTCCATATTGTATATTTAATAGAAGTTAAGAAGCACATTCGAAAAAACAATTGATGATCCATAAGCTTTTCTAGCATGCCTTATCACTAAATATTAAGCATTGCCTTGGCTTTGGCCTACTCCTCCATGAGATCCTCACCCGTGCACTTACTAAGAAGCTCATCATGTTTCTTCTTCTCCACAACCATGCACTCAATCGATTTCTCATCCAGAAGGGGCACATGGGAAACAAACTCTCGCTCTCTATGTTGTTGGTTTCCCTTGTCCTACTCTCCCATTTCTTCTACCACATCATCATCTTCCTCGAATAGGAATGACTTAATGGAAACGACCTCCCCATTCTTGATCATCAACCCAACCTCCTTCTAGATATACTCGATCCTCTGCCACTCCCTCAACGTTCTGGCCCACATCTCCTCCTCCGTTGACAACTCAACTTTCTCCAAGATATCATTCTCATCATCCTTGCCGCCATAATAACTGGCATCAATTCACTTGTAAATAACATACATAGACCTCCTCTTCTTCACTTCGGGGGGCTTATCGAAAAGATCTTTGATGTCAGGGAGGAATTTCCCTCCGCACTTATACAATTGGTTGTTGGAAGATTGTAACATTACATCTTCCAACAATCAATTATACAAATGCGGCTGGGAAATTCCTCCTTGACGTCAAAGAGTGATTTGATAATCCCCACGAGGTGAAAAAGAGGAGGTCTAGGTATGTGATTTACAAGCGAATTAATGCTAGTTATTATGGTGATGGGGATGACAAGAACGATATCTTGGAGAAAGTCAAGTGACTTACGGAGGAGGAGATGTAGGTTAGAGCATCGAGGGAGTGGTAGAGGATAAAATCTATCTAGAGGGAGGCCAGGTTGAAAATCAAAGTGGGGAGGTTGTTTCCATTAAGCCATTCCTATTCAAGGAAGATGAGGATGTGGTAAAAGAAATGAGAGATCGGGACAAGGAAAACTAGTAGCAGAGAGAGAGAGAGAGAGTTTGTTTCCCATGTGCCCCTTCTAGATGAGAAAGCGATCGAACGCATGGTTGTGGAGAAGAAGAAACATGATGAGCTTCTTAGTAAGTACATGGGTGAGGATCCCATGGAGGAGCAGGTTGGAGTCAAGGCAATGTTTAATATTTAGCGATAAGGCATGTTGACAAAGCTTATGGATCATCGATTGTTTTTCCAAATGTACTTCTTAACTTATATCAAATATACAATATGGAGGTTAGGTCATAAGAAGATGAGGATGTGGTGAAAGAAATGAGAGATCGAGACAAGGGCAACTAGTAGCAGAGAGAACGAGAGTTTCTTTCCCACGTGCCCCTTTTGGATGAGAAAGCGATCGAACGCATGGTTGTGGAGAAGAAGAAACATGATGAGCTTCTTAGTAAGTACATGGGTGAGGATCCCATGGAGGAGCAGGCTGGAGTCAAGGCAATGCTTAATATTTAGCGATAAGACATGTTAACAAAGCTTATGGATCATCGATTGTTTTTCCAAATGTGCTTCTTAACTTCTATTAAATATACAATATGGAGGTTAGGTCATTCTTGAGGTTGACACAGTGTTCTACTTAAGACATTCACGAGGGTAATTTCTTGTTGAACAAAACAAAGGGGTACTGGGAAGCTCTGATCGTAGAGCTTGGTAGTCCTAATTATGCCAAAGAAGGGGGCAAAATGATGGACTTGGAAGGGAATGAAGTTGATGTGCACGGTGCCAATGGTAAGGGCCCTGATTACAGATACTTCGAGGCTACGAAATTCCTCCCCATCCTCTAAGAGCTATTTGATAAGCCCCCTTGAGGTGAAAAAGAGGATGTATAGGTATGCGATCTACAAGCAAATTGATGCTAGTTCATGTTATGGCTACATGAATGATGAGGACAGTATCTTGGAGAAAGTCGAGTGGCCCGCAGAGGAGGAGATGCAAGGTAGAGAATCGAGGAAGTGACAGAGGATTGATTCCATGTGCTAAATTATGAGAGGCACCAAAGAGTGACCTCTTTTTTTTCCTCCGCAAAGAAAAACCTCCACAATATTTAACTATGGAGGTTTGCATATGTAGTTTGTGAATTAAATTGTTTTTCTTTTGGCTATTGTTTCTACTGCGCTCGATGTCGTCGTCATATCCTATTCACTTAAAATACTTTTTAGGCACATATATATAGATAAAACTAATTTAAAATATAAAACACAAACATATATAACTAATTTGTATTTATCAAAAACTAAAATTAGTTTCTGTTTGCAAACAAAAAATGAAAAAGTAATCGGTGTTATTAACAACTTCATACACACTGCTTCTGGTGCTACATATCATACATAAGGCACCGAACAAAGGTGTGTTCAATTTAACAAATCAGTGCACCATTGTTAGTCTAGCACTGATATCTATAGCACTGTGTTGTGATAAATAACACATCGATTAAGGGTTGTCATACAAAACGAATCGCGATACCATTTCACATATGAACTATGTAACTCATGGCAATTGATTCTATGAAATGCATTGTTGTAGTAGAATTTGTTAATGATAAACCAAGAAACGCGCTTGGTTACATGAAACACACTGACACTCTATGTTCCTTTGATCATCAAATTCTTTTTAATGGTACATTGTCTTTTCTGACACACCTGTATAGCTGCATTTTAAATGATTCACCACAATGATAATTTTTAAATATTTCTCGGTGTAACTCACTTAATCGCACCGGTGCGTTTCGATGAACGTAACACATCGATGCTCCATGTTTTCTTTGTATGCGTTGATACCAGTGCATTTGTCTTATAACGCACCGGTAATGGGGGCCGGGGCATCCCATAAAATGAACCGATATGGTAAATTCTTATGTATTTTGCTCATTGTGTTGTAGTACACATTATCAATGCATTGTATTTATTTGACGCACCATGGAGCAAAATTTTTGTTTCAAAAATTGGGCAGTGAATTCGATTAATAGAACGTATCGGTGTGTTTATCTCAATCGATGCACTTCATAGCATCTTAGAGATGCTTACCATAAGATGCACTACGCTGATAATTTTTGAAAATTTGGCCTGGTGTCGTGATCTTTACAACACTGGTGCGTTGTTTGGAAATATGTTATATTGTTTTATAGAAACTTAAGTGGTGTGATGTGTTAATATAATTGCATCGGTGCTACCATATAATTGGAGCACCGATGTTTTGCTTAACAATGTGTTCCGTTGTTGAGATCACTGGTCACGGGCCGTCCATCGAAAAGACACACAACACCAGTGCATTTTGTTAACATAAATGCACCGTTGACCCAATTTTTATGGAATGTAAACACGACAGTGCGCTTTTGCTCACTGACAACCCCGATACGATATAGCTTCTAGAGCACTGACATGATTTTTAGCGATGCGTCATCTAGTATAACGCATCGGTGTGATTGTTGGAACTATGGGCACCACTCTGTCATATTTATTTATTGCAAATTAAGCGGCGTGATGTGTTACTACGAATGCACTGATGACACCGTGTTATTAAAGCAATGTTGTATTGTTTAATGATGCTTTGTGAAGCGTAGAGCACCAAAGACAGGGCATCAAAAGGAATTTCCTGCAATGCCAAATCAGTCAATATATGTTCCGATGCGACTCTTTTAATGACACCAGTGCATTTGTTTAAAATGGTTGCATCGCTTAGTTAAATTTTATGTGTCATATTTTTGAGCGGGGCACTTGGTTAAATGGAATGCACCGATGCTTTTGAGTTCGAAAAGCACCGACATGTTATTTACCGGGTGTTGTCTTTTATAATGCACATGATGTGAGTTGTTTAAGCGAAAGCACGGGTGAAGGTACAACTTCAATGCATTGACGATGATGCTTACTGTGAAGTTAGCACATGACGCACTGTGTAAGGGCAAGCCGAATTGAAACAACGCACTGCGTGGAGTCATATTGTTTTTTGAAAAAAGTCCCAAATTTCAAGCTAAATTCAAATTTTAAACTAATGAAGATGCAAATGAGAAGGTAATAAACAAATTACCTAGACTCTTATGTCCCGAGGAGGCATGGTTCCACCATTGAGAGGAAATGAAAATTCATGATAATTTCCAAAAATTGGAAATGTTTGAAATCGACCAGTGGAGTTGATGAACTCATTGAGGAGCACCAGAACAAGGTATCCTTGAAAATAGAGTAATCATTGGTGCTTGCTTGAGAGATTGGAAGCATGGGCTGAGGTGTCAAAATGAAAAATAGTATGGTAAGTTCTT
Source organism: Picea sitchensis (assembly GCA_010110895.2). NCBI lineage: Eukaryota > Viridiplantae > Streptophyta > Pinopsida > Pinales > Pinaceae > Picea > Picea sitchensis. Next base: position 126,465 of record SNQJ01S0000802.1, on the reverse strand, counting down.
TTTATTTACCCATAATGCGGTGCGCCATCGGAAATTTTTACACCCCAGTGTGCTACATTTAATGGCACTGGTGCACTTTGATCGGTGCTTGTTACTTTTGTTATAATTTATGACAGTGCATTTGAACATCTAAACATTGGTGTGTTATGTTGTAGTTGAGCATTGAGGTGGATGTAGCGTATAGGCACACTGAACAAAAATGTCTGCAAAAACTTTTGGTCACTCGCGTCTGCTAACAACCTCCGCTATGAACAATGATGTTCTATTTGAACATTTAAGCACCAATGCAATATGTTTATATGCGCACTGAAAGAAAAAACCTTCGCAAAAACCTCCGCCCGCCCGCCTCTGCTAACAAACTCCTCTATAAACAACTAAGGGAAAAATTTATCGGGGAGGTTTCGTAAAAACCTCCACAAGAAGGTGTTCTCCTTGTAGTGATAACAAAAACAACAAATAATTTCAAGAGAATGCAAGTGTATTTCTTCCCATGCAACCGGTGATTTGGAGGTATACTACAAATTCTCAAGGGTTGAATAATATCTAACCAACAACTGGGTAAAGTAGTTCATAAGCACATGTGATTATCACATCAATTGAAAGGGATGCCAGGAAGTTGGATATAATTTCAGGACAAGGCATGAAAAGGTGTATTCCACCATTAACTCAAAGTCTCTAGTTCAAGTTGCAGTGTTTTGCTTAAGAAAACTATATGGAGAAAAGATGCAATTCATATATATGAAGCTTAGATCCCATTGTTGCACCAAATTCTTATGGAAGGGACAATTTTCAATTGGGTTGTTATTCTTTGACATGCCTTAAATGGGTTTGCACAAAGAGTTTGTTCTCCACATAAGGGTACCAAACCTAAATTCTATATGTCTTCCCATATGTTGGATGTGGTGTGCACAACAAACCAATTCCTTGGAAAGGGTTGGAATTGGACTAATGAAAGACCTTATGTTCATGTGTATTGCAAATAACATTGGAGGAATAAGTATGGTCCACACTATATGAAGATACGTGACAAGTTATTTTCTTGATTGCATGAATTAATCTTTGATAAAGAATGTCCTTGTTTCTTAGATGAGGCTTTGAAAGTCCAGAGGATTATGGAAGATTAGTACATGGGAAAAGACACCAATTATATAAATTATATGGTTTCACTAAAGCTCCCACACCTTTCTTAAACATGTCAAAGATAGGTTAGTATTGAAGGAGATTCCATATCAGACCATTTGATTCAGACTTAATGAAGCATTGTCCCAAAAGTAGAAGAAGGGTTGTCCCATGTATCACATTTCTATTGGAGTATATGACTTGTCCAATATTGTGTTTACACTAGAGATAGAAAAATATGATCTTAAGGAGGAGCATCTCATTGTGCATGATCCCGTCAAGGTGGTACAAAATCGTAGGGAAGCGATTGGCATAGGATGGCCTTAATCTCACAAAAAGTGTCCTAAATAACACAAAAGGATATTTCTAACTTATGAACTGGCCTTGGAGAAAAGGAAAGTAATTGGGGATGAGAAAGTGATAAAAGTGCCCTCAAGCACCATTCTTGATGAGACTATGGCTATTGATAAGAGTGAGGCTTCCATTGTCCAACTAAGCCAAGGAAAATTACCATCCAAACAAGTTGAAACCACCCATACCAAAGATAAAGATAAAATTGACTACTATGAAGGCACAAAAGTAGAGATTTCAAAGATAGGAGATAAACAATACAATTCTCCATGTGTCCACTACACAATCCAAGGATCAACACAAGCCAAATTTCAACACCTAGGAAGAAATCAAAACTGTTACTGTGATAGGTTTGGGATCAATGGAAGAATTCTCGAGCATTGATCAAACTAATCCCAGTTTCTAGCAATATTTTGAAGGGATCTAAAGGTAATGATGAAGTGATATGTTTGAAGTTGTTTAGCTTTGTTAAGAAGAAGCAATAAGTGGCTGAGTCTTCACACAAAATAATAAAGAATAGTATTCATCGAATTGTAATCAAGATCACTAAGACCATGATGATTGATGTGGAAAGCATGGATCTCATGGAGATTGTATCTTCAGTTGTAGCAATGACTCTATCAAATGAATCCCAAGCCTTGGGTGTAATGAAGGAGTTAAAATCAAAGAAGGAAGACATAGTTTAGTTACAAAACAAGTCGAGTATTACAAAGCATCCCAACAACATGTTAGTGAATTCATTGAATATGATTTGGAACTTCACGAGGAACTCTCTTTAATGCAACTAAATCTCTCCAAGTCTATTGAAATGAAGGAGATCTTAGATGAAGCATCAACATTAGCATTAGCATGACAACTTAAAGAGTAGCTTGACAATATGGAGAGGTGGCAATAATATTTGGACAATGTAATATTGTGGTTGCAGGAATTCACAAACACTCCACCAAGTTTTCCTAGATTAGAAGGCAAGAAGATTAATCAAATAAGTATTGGCATTGGTTACTTAGAAAACAATGCTAAAATGTAGTAGAGGATATTGGAGAATTTCTCAAGAATGCTAATCGATACTTTAATGAAGCACTAACAATAATTGAGAACTTCAATTTACCAACTTTCAAGGCATAAAATACACTCATGCCTTATTCATATTTTCTCTCCTTATTCAACAATTCATAGAAAAGAGAAACACTCCCTAAAGCATATAACACACACAAACATGGCTGTGATGAAATGTATACATGAGTAAGGAGTCAGAAAGAAAGAAATTCGTTACATACTTTATTTCTAAAATTACTAAAGGTTGTAGAGAATTTCAACATAGTTTATACATAATCCACGCACCTTTTGAAAAATACCATTTTCCGAGATCTTTTGAACTAAAAAAGATATTTAATAAATAAAACAAAAAAATTACAAAGAAAAAGAAAGAAGGGGTGCAAATAATTAAAACTTTGAATATTCAAAGAATGTGAACAATCATGGAAAGTGAATCACTTCAAATTCCTAGTTTTAATTTTGTATAAATATATGAACAAGAGCCAAGAAAGGGTTCTCATTTTTTTAGGCATTGTTAATAAGTGAAGTGAAATTAATAAAGCTTTGATAGTTATTCATGGATGCAAAGTTATGTTCATGTATAGTTTCTTTGGTTTGTTGCAAGTTGTATTATTAAACTATTTTTTTTTCATATTTCTACCATCATATATGAGATTAGGATGTTTACAATTATCTTGTTTATCTTGTGGGTATAATTAATATTTTGATGTTTTATATGTTACATGTTATCAATTATTTATGCTTTTTTAAGTTATGCAATATTATGTTTCAATTCTATTTTCATTTAATTTGCTCATATTATTAGGATTTACTTTTAACAAACTTAAAACTTCTCAATTTTTTTTATTATTCAAAATTAAACATAAAATGAATGGAACATCTATTGCCACAAGCTAAAGGGTTTGTTAGTAAAGGGTGAGAATCAGATCTTAGGATTTTATTCCAACAGATGTGTATGTGTTGACAAGGGTTAAAATCCCATATCAATATATACTATCATATATTTGAAAGAAGAGGAAATGTTTTGTATTTTTAACCTTTTCTAGTTTGTCATCACTAGAATTTGGTCAAGTAATTTTTGTTGAAAATTACATTTTTGGATTAATGAAATTGTTGTTTTTAATGCAAAAATAAATTTATCATCCTTGAATATATCTATTGCAACTAAATTGTGTAATAATATCCATGCCTACAATTCCATCAATCCAAAATGATTCTTGTTTGATTTCAATTAAAAAATGTTAGTTTCCTGTCCTATTATTCTAAGCCGCCAAAAAATGACCAATTCATCGTGTATTTAGACTACTTATATTTGAAATAGTCATGTAAACAATTTTTAAGAAAAAATATTTTATATGAAGACAAATGAAACTTTCAACATCCCATCCTTACACAACAAGTTGGGAAATGAATTAACAAACTGCACATTAAGAAAAATAAATCTTTATTATGATGATAATTGTTATTGTCCACTAAGATCAGCTTTGCTCTATTGGACCTTTAAGAAAAATGATAAGGAATTAATTGATTTTCTTTAGCATTTTGTTTGTATGATCAAAGAGATTGGAGAGAAGCTTACCTAAATCTCCGAAGTTTTAGTGAGTTAACACGTTATCAAGATCATTAACATTACACGTATTTTGGAATTGGGATTGATTTATGTAACAAATTAGATTAAGTTGTTTTTTTACATTTACCTAATTATGTATTCCACGTTGCCAAGGTCGTGCCCTCTAGCCTATAGGCGAGGATGAGATCGTTGGTATCTTTCTCACTAAGAGCCTCAATCAACAATCGACTTAGGAAGAACAAACATGTCACAAGTGGGGTTCAAACCCGAGTGGGGAGGATAACAACTTCTTCTCTTTACACTCAAGCTAGACTCAATTGACTTAAATTTGGAGGACATGGGGGTGAGATTTCTAAATCTGAAGGATGTGGGGGTGGGATTCCAAAATTTGAAGGATACAGGGGTGAGCTTTGATCCACTTATGTGTGCACGTGTCACAAGATATTTAATATAATCTATTTGGGTGCAACAACATGTTTGACCACTACCTCAAGATGACCTCATGACTTTAGGGATAACCCTCACGAGAATTGAACCTTGCCCATTCGTAAAAAAATTCCTCACTCCTCACAAAAGGATCCAACCCCTTTGGGTGTTCATTTGAAGGACATGGGGGTGGGCTTTGATCCACTTATGTGGGCATAGGTCATGAGATCATTTAATATAATCTTTTTGGGTGCACCCACATGTTCAACCACTACGTCAAGGTGACCCCATGGCTCTAGGAAAAACACTTAGGGGGATTGAACCTTGCCCATTAGTGAAAACTTCATTGCTCCTCACTAATGGATCCAACCCATTTCGATGTTTACCTAATTATATATAAACACAATTCTTTTTTTTTTCCACTCAAAGGTTCAACTTCCCCTTATGGCTTGGTCTACAATCCTTTGGCCCACCATCTTTGACCTGCTCATAGGCATTTTGGGAGTTGCACCTTTTAGTGAATATACGGTCCTCCAACTATATCGAGGAACGATCACCTTATTGAAGTAAACCCCAAGCAAACACACATATCCATAATGGGGAACAAATGGACTTGAATTGAGACCTCCCGATTGCGAAGCATCTAGAGGAGGGTGGTTTGACTAACTCATCTACACGCCTAATGTTGGACATGTGTTGTACTATTTGCAATACACTTAATCTCATCCTAGCATAAAGGGGGTCTAGAGGGGCTAGTAGGCCCTTTGAAAGAAAATTTTGGGTTTGTTTTTTGGGTCATTTTTGTGTTTTTTTGGCTAATAAATTTTCAGTCTATTGTAAAGTAATTCTAGTCAAGAAATTACAATTGTAATCTAATCTAGGTTAATGGATTATGATTTTAGATGCCATGGAATGCCTAACTGCATTGGGAATAGTGAAATTAATACAATAAGATAGAGAAAGGTGTTAGAGTGATTTTCTCAATTAAAGGTTTTCAAGGTAAATCCTATGTACACTATATGAATGTGCCATTATTATATTTATGTTTTGATTATTTTCCAACAATATTTTCGGGGGATATTTGCCTGAAATCCATTCGCAAATTTGAATGATTATTTCTATATAATTCGAGTGCCCCACCAGTTTTCATGCTGAATCCATTTTTGCATTTACAAATGGATTTTAAACAACAAAAAATAATGATTTCATACAAATTTGTATCACCAGATTTAAACCATTTCATAAAACAGTTAGACACAATGCCTTTCTTTTCTCCCACATTTTTATCAAACTCTTCACTATCCTTAAAAAAAAAAAAAAAATAGTTCTTTACCTTTACTTAATTATTTAGTTTTCTATCCAAAAAAATAGTTCTTTACATTTACTTAACTATTTAGTTTTTTTTATAATTTTTTCGTTATAATTTACCATGAATGCAAAGATGGCTATATGCATGTACTCTTCTTATTTTTAATAATTAAATATGGGCATTTGCATGTATTCTTCTTTCTTCTTATTTAATAGTAAGTTTTCGGAATGTGTATACTATTTTCTATGCCGAGCCGCGATATGACTTTAGGGTGCGAGGTGTGAAGTCCATGATTTTGAATCATAACCCCTCCCTCCATCTACATGGATTGCCCAGTATCGTTATCCAGATATTTGCATTTACAATGGCAGTACGTTATACATACGATTTATTTCTGTTTAATGCTGGTAAGCATCGCAATCTTTCATTATCGCAATGTAAATATTTGAAGTTCAAATTAATCTACCCAAATCCATATCCCTGCCTTGCATTTTGTGTTACAGATACCCACTCCACTACTGATTTTGTGTATTTTTGGAATAGAGTAAAGCAAACCAAAACCATCACCATTTCTGCAAGTTTAAATAAATAAAAAATGGCAGCTCATCAACATCTCACCTCATCCTTTTCTTCTCTGTTACTTCCTCGTTGCCCTCAACAAACGTTCTGCAACACTGCTTCTGTCCGCTGTATTGGGTTTCTCTCGTTTAGTTACTGTACAAATGGAATAATAAAGAACTACAGAGTTTGTAGGTGTAGGTGCAGAAGTCTGAGTAGCCTTGTTTCTCACCTCCAAAATGAGAGAAGATCATTCCCCACAAATCCCAAAATAAAAAACTCGAATGAGACTCTCATGGAATCCCAGCATTCGGAGACAAATCGATTTGGAGAGCCGAAAGAAATGCACTCCTCCACAGGCTTATCATCCCATAAAGACCAAGCAATCGGAATGCTCCTCCCCCAAGTCTCTTCACTAGAGGATTCTGTCCCCACAAATAATCTGTTAGGGGATTTGGAATTGGAAGAAGCGTCTAACAATAAACTGCTACACAAACTGTGTAAATCAGGTAGACTGGCAGAAGCTTTTAATCTTCTTGATCAAATGGTGGAAAAGCATCACATTCCCAATGCTATAACTTGCAGAAAACTTATTGCTGCCCTATGCAGAGTGGGCAGAACAAATAAAGCCAGCAAGGTATTGGATATGCTGGTTATATCTGGGCTTGTTCCTGATCTTATAGCATATAATGTCTTGATTAACGGGTTAAGCAAAAAGGGCCAGATGGAACGTGCAATGCAGTATTTTAATGAGATGCAGGCGAATGGGTGCCTTCCTGACGTAGTTACATATAATACAGTATTGAGAGGTCTCTGCCATCAAGGTAAATTGGTCCTCGCTTTGGAGGTTCTCAATCAGCAGTTACAGAATGGCTGCCTGCCTAATGTTGTTACTTATAATATATTGGTGGAAGCAACCTGTAAGGATGGTGGAGTGGATGAGGCGATGAGACTCTTGGATGAGATGGCAAATATGGGCTGTGTTCCTAATGTGGTGACATACAACATTCTGATCAATGGGTTCTCTAAAGAAAGTAGATTGGACGAAGCAATAGCATTTCTTAATGATATGCCATCAAAGAGGTGCCATCCCAATGTGATTAGTCACAACACTCTTTTGCAGGGTCTATGCAATGCCAGGAGATGGGAGGATGCAGAACAGCTCTTATCTGACATGGGCCAGAGAGGATGTTCTGCTAACGTTGTCACTTACAACATCCTCATCAATTTCCTTTGCCAAGAAGGGTACTTGATTGAGGCAATCAGTGTTTTGCAGGAGATGGTGGTAAAGGGGTGTAAACCCGATTCATTGTCCTACCATCCAATAATCAATAGGTTTTGTAAANATAATTTTTTCGTTATAATTTACCATGAATGCAAAGATGGCTATATGCATGTACTCTTCTTATTTTTAATAATTAAATATGGGCATTTGCATGTATTCTTCTTTCTTCTTATTTAATAGTAAGTTTTCGGAATGTGTATACTATTTTCTATGCCGAGCCGCGATATGACTTTAGGGTGCGAGGTGTGAAGTCCATGATTTTGAATCATAACCCCTCCCTCCATCTACATGGATTGCCCAGTATCGTTATCCAGATATTTGCATTTACAATGGCAGTACGTTATACATACGATTTATTTCTGTTTAATGCTGGTAAGCATCGCAATCTTTCATTATCGCAATGTAAATATTTGAAGTTCAAATTAATCTACCCAAATCCATATCCCTGCCTTGCATTTTGTGTTACAGATACCCACTCCACTACTGATTTTGTGTATTTTTGGAATAGAGTAAAGCAAACCAAAACCATCACCATTTCTGCAAGTTTAAATAAATAAAAAATGGCAGCTCATCAACATCTCACCTCATCCTTTTCTTCTCTGTTACTTCCTCGTTGCCCTCAACAAACGTTCTGCAACACTGCTTCTGTCCGCTGTATTGGGTTTCTCTCGTTTAGTTACTGTACAAATGGAATAATAAAGAACTACAGAGTTTGTAGGTGTAGGTGCAGAAGTCTGAGTAGCCTTGTTTCTCACCTCCAAAATGAGAGAAGATCATTCCCCACAAATCCCAAAATAAAAAACTCGAATGAGACTCTCATGGAATCCCAGCATTCGGAGACAAATCGATTTGGAGAGCCGAAAGAAATGCACTCCTCCACAGGCTTATCATCCCATAAAGACCAAGCAATCGGAATGCTCCTCCCCCAAGTCTCTTCACTAGAGGATTCTGTCCCCACAAATAATCTGTTAGGGGATTTGGAATTGGAAGAAGCGTCTAACAATAAACTGCTACACAAACTGTGTAAATCAGGTAGACTGGCAGAAGCTTTTAATCTTCTTGATCAAATGGTGGAAAAGCATCACATTCCCAATGCTATAACTTGCAGAAAACTTATTGCTGCCCTATGCAGAGTGGGCAGAACAAATAAAGCCAGCAAGGTATTGGATATGCTGGTTATATCTGGGCTTGTTCCTGATCTTATAGCATATAATGTCTTGATTAACGGGTTAAGCAAAAAGGGCCAGATGGAACGTGCAATGCAGTATTTTAATGAGATGCAGGCGAATGGGTGCCTTCCTGACGTAGTTACATATAATACAGTATTGAGAGGTCTCTGCCATCAAGGTAAATTGGTCCTCGCTTTGGAGGTTCTCAATCAGCAGTTACAGAATGGCTGCCTGCCTAATGTTGTTACTTATAATATATTGGTGGAAGCAACCTGTAAGGATGGTGGAGTGGATGAGGCGATGAGACTCTTGGATGAGATGGCAAATATGGGCTGTGTTCCTAATGTGGTGACATACAACATTCTGATCAATGGGTTCTCTAAAGAAAGTAGATTGGACGAAGCAATAGCATTTCTTAATGATATGCCATCAAAGAGGTGCCATCCCAATGTGATTAGTCACAACACTCTTTTGCAGGGTCTATGCAATGCCAGGAGATGGGAGGATGCAGAACAGCTCTTATCTGACATGGGCCAGAGAGGATGTTCTGCTAACGTTGTCACTTACAACATCCTCATCAATTTCCTTTGCCAAGAAGGGTACTTGATTGAGGCAATCAGTGTTTTGCAGGAGATGGTGGTAAAGGGGTGTAAACCCGATTCATTGTCCTACCATCCAATAATCAATAGGTTTTGTAAAGAGGGAAAGATGGATGATGCAATTGAGTGCGTATATGAGATGGTTTCCAAAGGCTGTTTCCCTGACATGGTCACCTATAGTACTTTGACAACAGCTCTATGCAAGGATGGGAAGGTGGACCAAGCTGTAGATATCCTTAACTGCCTAGGAGATGAGGGTTCTCCGCCTTTACTCTTAGCTTACAATATGGTGCTTGAATGGATCTCAAAGAATGGCCATTTAAAGAAGGCATTTGAGGTTCTAGATGCATTGATCAGGAAAGGCCTTACTCCTAATGCTAGTACTTATGCATTAATGGTAGAGGGTCTCTGCAGAGAAGGAATGGTGGACGATGCACTGGAGCTGCTGGGTTTTATGGAAAATAAATCATATAAGCCTAATGTGGCAACTTACAATGCCTTGATTCTTGGCTCATGTAAGGCACACACGACACATCTGGCTATTGACGTCTTGGGTAATATGGTGGCAAAAGGTTGTAAACCCAATGAAACTACTTACATCACACTGCTTAAGGGTATAGCCTATGAAGGCAAGGTGAATCAGGCTATGGAGCTGCTGAATGAGTTGGTTGCTAGAGGAGTTGTTGCTTGTAGTTCTATCCAAGGTACAACCCTGCAAAATGCAGTGTGGGTAGAATAGTTGCCTTCCAGGGTCCTTTCATAGGGTACAAACATGGCCTGCTTACCTCTACAGGGTTCATAAAACAAACATAAAAATGGTCGTGAAACACTAAGATGCTTTATAAGAGCTTTCAAGTTATGTATACTTTGACATTTTATGTTATGTGACCTTGATTAAGATTCACAAGGGAAGGCACTGTAAAGTGAACTCTGCACAGTGGGTTTTGCTGGCAATATCTTTTATTCTCAAATTCATAGCTGGATAGCATTGAAACCAGAATTGCAGAGATGAAATTTTTGCTGGGCAAGCAGTTGGTAAAGAGGTGGGCTAATTTATGGTTTAAGATACGTAATAATGAACTCCATGTGCAAAACATGAAGCTAGATTCGGATTCATAGAGAAAAGTTAAAGTAAGGCTCACAATAAACTCTTACTATTGCAATTCCAACTCATAGTAGAGAGAAAAAATGTAGCAATGCTTATTTAGCTGTTAAAAAATGCCTTACTCCTAGGAGAGTTTGAAACCATTTGAGACATTTAATGTTCACAAATTTAATAGTTTTCGGCATCCTCTAGTGGGAAACCCATTTTATAAAGGCTTCGAATTGCTTTTTCCATAAAATTATTTTGGTATTTTCTATATCTGGGAAGCGCAAAATCTGCTTTCAGTTTGAAAATTTTATTATTTCAAATTGAGAAGCAGGGTCTTTTGAAATGAGCAAAGGTTTTTGCTTACGCAAAGAAATATAGTATGCATGTCAGGCAGAAAAAATGTCTCATTTTATGAGGAATAATATGTATGCTCGGAAATAATGTTTTATCTGTCTTCATGCTTCTAGGATTACGTTAGCATTGTTTGCTTTTTCTTTGTAATCTTCTGGCAGGCAGATACATCGTTCTCATTTTTCTGCCAAACACAAAAGTCACTGTAGGGAAGATTAAGTGCAACATAGATTTTGAATCACAGGCCTTATTACCATTCAAATTTGAGAGTAAATCTTTACAAAGTGAGGCAATATTTGACCGAGACATTCATTTTTGGTTGATTTACAAAATTATGCAGCAGATAACCTAAAATAAATTTATGCCATTTTAGTGCATTTAGAGGGAGAACATAGCAGAGCTGGCAATTGCAACAAGAGGCAAGGGTCAATTCTGAATGCATATACAATAAATCTAAGTCACCAGGATACGGATATGGATCTGCCATATTTTTGAAAAGCCAGGATCTGGATATGGCAGGGGAAATTTCAAGCGCAAAGAATATAATAATATCTTTTAAATTTTAAAAAACATATTCAGAGTTAAGAATCTCAGCATTAGAACCGAAATCATTAGATTTGAGTAGGTTTCTTATCTTAATGTTTTTCATATGAGACAAGGTAGTTCACAATACCAATTCTTCTATTTGTTAAAGGGCGTTTGACATTTTCTCAAACATGAATAGTTTTTAACTAAATGCAGAAAAGTTGGCAGATTGAGGTTCCTAGAATACCATTCACAAATGATTGATGGCAACGAGAGTGTAGCCACAGTTCCCTTTGCTTGCACTACTTCTGAAAAACTGGAGCCATAATCCAAGGAAATTAAAAGTTCTATGTTTTTGCTAGCATACCAATTAAGAACTTATAAGGGACACACTCAGGCAAGCAAGCAATAGAACTAGTCCAAGAACATATCCATAAGTTTACTTGAAAAAATAAGTGCAGACAATTATAAGAAATATCAAATACCTATAGGTTTAAGACTGTCAGTCCTAGTGCAAGAGTCTAAGACTGTCAGTTGTATCCCTGATGCTCACTGCTCACTACCTGGTGTAAGACTGTCTGCTGTTACCATTTAGTATTTAAGGAATAACAGCAGGGCCTGTAAGTGAGTCTTCTGAAGTGATTTCCTCTTGAATGAATAGCCCGATGCAACTGCCCGATTCTTACTGCTCACTCACCCGATGCTCACTGTTGCTATGTTTCTTCACCTGCTCAATCATCCGATGCTCACAGCCTGATGCTTACTGCTGACACAGATGCCACGTTCTCACTGAAACGTTTCAGAGTTCTAGTGTCTTAAGTGGGGCAGGGGTCTTCTTAAGGAAGTGGGGCAAGGGGCCTAGGGTTTCAACAAGTGTCAAAAATCTAATTTAAAAACAAAAATCCTAAAACTAAATTGAAATGCCTTTGCCATCTATGCATGGTGGGTCTAATTGACACGGGATCCACCTCCTATTCACGGGATCCATTTGGTAGGCGGATCCTTCACAGATCTCCACTGATCCAGATCCGAAACATGGATCCGTGGATCCAGCTTCAAGACTCCGCGGATCCTGTAACAAAGCAATAAATTGAATATCTCTGCTAGGTAACACTGATGGGCCATCAAATGTGCTTCTTGAGATGGTTACAAAATAGCCCTTTAGAGCCTTCCTATTACGCTGATTTGGACGCTAGGGTTAACTTTAGTAAAGGTATGTTTATTTTGATTTCAGATGGTTCAATCATATATTTAGTTTGGTGTGCTGTCAATATCTATGACAACTATTTCAAACCATAGAAGCTGCATCGACGATGCTTGCTACAGCATGTAGGAGTCCTTAAAAAAGTCATACACACTACTTACCAGCCTGTGTTTAGTATTATAGAAGAGATAACATCAGATAAGTTGAATCATAGTCTATGATAAGTCCTGCATGCTTAGGTGCTACAATGTCTAGGCTTTATGGAGTAGAACGTGATTTTTGAATTTAATGAAATTGACAATGTTTTTGTAGTTGTTCATTTTGCATGCAACACTTTGCGGCTTCTATGCAACTGTTGTCACGATGGAGACAATCAGACTGCAGCACATCTAAGTATATCTTAGAATGGAATTTGTTTTCTTTGTATTTGCTTCAATACAGCTTGAAATAATGCTGATATCTCAACCTGATTTGAATAGAGAGATCCTACATTTTAAATTCAGATTTTTCTACAAAGATGAATGTTTTGTAATGTTGTTTTTCCTTGTAATTCTTGTAGTCAGCGGCTCCTTTCTGTCGATTGATGTGGTAGAATATAAGGTTTACATGTATAATAAAGTCACCACAGTGACTTAAACTTAGGTTTTTCAATTACTATTAGTTTTTAGAGTTTTTGATAAATATCACCTCTTTAAATGTATATGAAAGAGGTGAATCTCATTATCAATATAATATTGTGTTAGTGTGTATCTCTATCTCAACCCTATCTACGGTTCGACATTTAGTGATCTAGCTTATTCTCGTAACATGGTATCAGAGCAGGGAGATCCTCATGGCCAAGTTTGAAGAGGGCTGCCTCATCATCGGCTGAGAAGCTGAATTTGCCTGACTCCCATGGATAAGTTGCCGCGTGAAAAGGAGCTGCCATACCTATGTTTGTCGGGCATAATGAGGGATTTGAACCGCCAAGGTTTCGATCGGAAGACATTCCACAAATTTTCTGTAGTTTCCGATCTGTGAAGACTCTTGATTGGTGAAATGACAACCCATGAATTTATGTGATTTGTCGTACAGAAGTAAAAGATAAAAGTCATTTTTTAATTAAATCATACAGTCATTGCCGCCAATAAAAAAATGTACAGTTGCCAAGGAAAAATCAACCAGCTGCCAAGGAAAATCATACAACCATACAGTCATCGAGGAAAAATCGACCAATCGCCAAGGAAAATCGTACAGACATATATCCACCGCCAGTCGCTATACATCCACCGTTCATCATACCGCTGCCGCCAGCGTGCCATACAAATCGACATACATCATTTATGAGCTATTTTCTTCATTTTTGTTTGTTTCCAAAAGAGTTTACATAGAGTTTTTAGAATGGAAATTCCTCTAGAAAAATTCAATGTCCAGAGTTTCCATACTTTGAAAGTGAAAATCCAGACACAGTTAATGGACAAAAACATGTGGGGAATAGTAAAGGGATTGAGCAATTGCGTACAGATCAAAACAAATAATTGGAATGGTAGAGCAGAGATGATAAAGCCAAAGCTATTATTTGCCTTGCTCTCTCAGAATCTGAGTTGCATCATGTGGATCTAGGAAAATTGTTCAAGAAAATCATGGATAATCTGAATAAGCTATTTGGAGCAAAAGCAGTGAATGCAAAGTTTTGTCTGAAGCTACAGTTATTCAGATTCAAGATGTCTGCCAAAACCACCATGTCTAGCCACATAAACAATCTAAGACCTCTCATTAGACAACTAATTGAAGTCAAAACTACAGTAGAGGAAGAGGATGCCAAAGCCATTTTGTTAAACAGTCTGCTTTCTCAATACAACAATGTCATCTTTACTCTCAGTCAGATGCCTTCACACACTTTAGAAGACATAATTTCATTTCTCTTAGCTGAAGAAAAGAGAGCAAATGAAGGAGATTCTCAACCAGAGACAACACTATACTAAAAAAAAGGATGTGAAAGAGAATGCCAGTTAAGCATGGGATTAAGTGTTACAACTGTGGAAAACAGGTCATACAACAATTAATTGCAAAACCCGTGCCAATGACCTTCTCAAAGGAGAGATTAAATAATCAACAAAGGTAACCATTACTGGAGATCGACCAGATACTGACAACAACGATGACCCTGCTGAAGAACTAGCATTGTTCGCATTTTAAGAGACCCACATTTTTAAGACAGGGAGTGATGCAAGGGAGGATAGATGTTCAATAGTTTGGGATACTTGTGAATCATAGAAACTATATCTCATTGGGGTTATGGAGACTTGTAGATTGTTGTTCAATAGTTCATGAGAGATCTGGAATTTGGAAGTTTGGTATCCTACCTTTATGAGTGTTATAGGACATTTCATGTGCAAATGATGTCCAATGATGCTGAGCACTTGGATTATAACTGGGTGACTATACTTTTTGGAGGATTAGGGAGTTGCTTGAAGAGGTCTTACTGGTTCAAGCATTGTTTTCAAAGAGGAAATATATGAAGAATGTTTGATTCTATTGTTTTTAGTTTTCAGTAAATGTGTTTGCTTTCAAAAATTTTGTTTTCACTACTATATGCCTTAAGAGAGGGTGTTAGTATGTAAGGTTTACATGTGCAATAAAGTCACCATAGTCACTTAAGCCAAAGGTTAGGTTTTTTGTTTACTATTAATTTTTAGCCTTAAGAGAGGGTGCTAGAATAAGGTTTACATGTGCAATAAAGTCACCATAGTCATAGAATAAGGTTTACATGTGCAATAAAGTCACCATAGTCACTTATAGAATAAGGTTTACATGTGCAATAAAGTCACCATAGTCACTTAAGCCAAAGGTTAAGTTTTTTGATTATTATTAATTTTTAGGGTTTTGAACAAATATCACCTCTCGAACTCTATATAAGAGGTGAATTCTATTGTAATGGTGTGAAGTTTATTCTCAATATAATATTGTGTTAGTGTTTGTATCTTTGTCTGAACCTATCTAGGGTTTCAACATTTAGGTGCTGGAGATTTTCAACTTCGGGCAGTCATTCTCCACAAAAAAGTACAAGAAGACCCATCTACACCATTATAAAAGCCCCAGGAAGAGAAGTCAGCCTCGCAGGAAAATAATAAAGTAATTGAAAACCCAAAAATAATTAGTCGGCCACAGACTGGCGCCCAGATTAGTATAAATACAGGACTGGCTCATTTCATTTGGATAGTCAGACAACTCCTTTTGCAGTGCGCACAAGGTAGTTGCAGTTGCAGTTTTTGGTAATTTCGCTATTTTTGGGTTTCTGGTATCTTGATGAGTGTGCCACACATGGGAAGGATATTCTTGGTTGCTCTTGGTCATCTTATTGAGGTGTAAGATCTTGGTGATGCTAGCCTTGGGGGGGATCTTCTCTGTATGGTATTTTGGCTATTGATGGTGATGTACTGGTAATATTTTGGAATGAATTCTTCTATAGAAACGTTGTTGGGTTTTCTCCCAAGGTTGGGTTTCCCAGGATAAACTCTTGTGTTCTTGTGTCTACTGTGCATGGTTAATATTTCTAGATCTTGTTATTTCCGCTGCATTATTATAGTTGAGATTTTCAGTGTATAGTTATTCTATGGTAACTGGTGTATGAAAGTGAATCTTGTTATTAATCATAAGGCAATAACTATCAAATCTGAGAATCATATAAACATCAACATGGTATTAGAGCTAGTTGAAATATTGCCACTGCACAGTTTCTGTTTGCTGATGCACAAACTTGAACTTGTCAAGCTCGTTGAGCAACTTATTGGAGGATGTTGAGTTTAATTTTGTCATAGATCAGCTCGCCCTAGCCTAACGCACCCCCTAGTGGTCTCAGATTGCATCTTGGTGAAAGTTGAAATTTCACCTAAAACCCACTATTGTAGTTGCAACAACTTTCTTTGTGAAGCTCGCTGAGAATTTATTGGGCTGAGTTGAGGAAATTTTTTTGTATAGAGCAACTCGCCTTGCCCTAGCGCACCTACTGCACTTCTCAGTTTGACTTTCCGTCAAAGCGCACCTACTGCACTTCTCAGTTTGACTTTCCGTCAAAGTTGAAATTTTAGGGTTTATTGACATTTTCCTGGACATTGAACTTTCTATTATCTTGATTTTGTGATTTCCACATGTACTAACGGTGTCCAGTTTTAGATTAGAAGACAAGCTGGATGGTGTTACAAAATTCATAGGTATGCACTTATATATGTTTCCAAGTTATATCATTTAGCAGAGTATGAGGGTGTTTGCAGGGGATGTACAAGGGACCTTGTCCAAGCAATGACCCAAAGGGATCATAGGATCTAGTGCATTCAGAGGAATATCACACCCTCCTTAGCAATTAAGACTCCAGGTTTGCATATCAGGTTTGATATTTTTATATTGCTACATCTTAAATAAATATTGTAACCGGGACAACAATCTTTAGAGTTCTATTACTGTTGAGTACTTTTTGCTATCAAATGTTTAGTGACACTTGAATATTGTTAGTACAATAATCATTATGTAAATGCTCACTGTTTAGTACTAATGATACACTTGTTTGCAAGATAGAATTGATCTCCTCTAGGAGATGTTCTTGGTTGTTGTCTTTGTTCTAGGCAGGTTACCACAAAGGAATGACTGGTAGCAACACTAGAGAAGTGTTGTTCTTGTTCTTTGTTTCTTATTCTTGTTCTTGTTCCAAGCAGA
This sequence comes from Picea sitchensis, assembly GCA_010110895.2. Lineage (NCBI taxonomy): Eukaryota > Viridiplantae > Streptophyta > Pinopsida > Pinales > Pinaceae > Picea > Picea sitchensis. The sequence goes on along the minus strand of SNQJ01S0000802.1, from coordinate 109,158 downwards.
TCACAAGCAATAGCTCTGAGAAAGAGCTATAGTGACGATTGTTTCTATTCCTATTTTTTGTTGTTCTTGTTTCTATTTCATATTCATAATAATATTGTTCTTGTCTGCTATTTTTCCTTGTTATTGCTCTTGTTCCAGGTGTTAAGGTTTAAGCTATTATTAGGTTTCTTTTCAATTCACTAGATAACCATAGCATAGATAGGATCACTGAGAAATAACAATCACAAGAGACACATCATTTATCCTGGGAAACCCTCACGGGGGAGAAAACCCAGCAAAAACTTCCTTAATATAGATAGCCAATACAATGCCAAGAGATAACTCAAACAATATAGAAAGTCCTCTCCCAAGAATGCGCCTCTCTCTCTCTTCCTTCTTCTCCAACTGCAGCTCCAAACTTGCGCTCTGATGAACAAGTGAGTGAGTGAACAAATGAGGCGTTGGCCTCTCTTATTTATACAATCTGGCAGGTGCTGAACTGAGGTGTCTTTTCATTTGCAGGGTCGACTTCTCAATCTGGGTGGTTATAACCACTTTAATATATTCTGGGGGCCGACTTCTCATTTAGCATATTACAATTAGGGTTTGACCAATCCGCAAAAGGGGATTGATCTATTGAATAATACATCAATAATAAATAGAATACTCTTTGTAGTTACATTATTTCAACACCCCCCCTTAATAAGAAGGGTATTCTACAATAGCATCAGGCGAGAGAGAGGGCAACATCATCAACAACATCTTGGAACACTGACTGG
>SNQJ01S0000802.1:65139-84276 GCA_010110895.2 Picea sitchensis | reverse complement strand
AACGTCAATTTGCAGAAGGGGATCAAGTGTTTCTTCGACTGCAACCTTACAAGCAAACTTCCCTCAAGGCCAAGCATTGTCAGAAGCTAGCGCCCAAATTTTATGGTCCTTATACCGTGCTCAAGCATGTGGGACAAGTCGCCTATCAGTTAGCTTTGCCCAGCCATTCGAAGCTACATCCTGTTTTTCATGTTTCATGCTTAAAGAAGGTGATTGGAGCTAAGTGCCAAATTCAAACCAACTTTCCAGAGTTAGCTGAAGAAGGATCCATTTGGCTACAACCAGAAGCAGTTTTGAACCAGCGTGAGCGTCACCTACATCAGAGAACCATCAAGGAAGTGTTAGTCCAGTGGAAAGATACAACTCCAGCAGACACCACTTGGGAACCAGCTACCATTCTGCATCAATTTCCTCATCTCAAGCCTTGAAGACGAGACTGTTTTTAAGGGGGCAGACATGTTAGGGTCCTAACCCGCACATAGGTAGAACAATATATTCAGATGTAATAAAGGTCAATATTAATAAGGCCTTTCAATAAAATAGAATAAAGCGGATATAAGAAGACCTAATAGAAGCTTCTGCTTCTAGAAGGATCTTCCTCTAGATGCTTCTTTTTAGTATAAATAGGAGTCGAGGGTATGAGAACCCTATCTTGGAATATTATTGTAATAGAGCTCTGCTCAACTGGAGGTTGCCCCCTCGAAGAGGCCCGTGAACATTGCTTTTAGATTTAAAGTGCTATTTCTGTTGTTATTCTTATATCATTTCAGTGTTATTGTGGTGAATGTTCTGGTTATATTGCTGTTATTCTGTCATTACTAGCATTTTATTTCTGTTCTGCATACATTTTATATCTGGTATATTACAGAAACTGTTAAAAGAAAATTGATGAGAACAATCAATGATATGAAGTTGGTTGTCTTCCTAATCCCTATCATGAAGATCTAGGCATAGTGTTCAAGGATTGAGATATTTGAGCCCTGCTCTATCCCAGTTGGAAACTATTGATAAATCTAAGGTTTTTGTTATTTCCTTCGCTGTTCTTGTTGCTGGAGCAGTCCATGTTAAGCACATGCCTTTCTTTTTCTGAATGTATTAAAGTTTTGTTCTGCACAATTGAATGTGGCATCGTTAGAGAACAACGTTCACTTGGGAAGTCTTCGTGAACAAACTAAAATATAAGTTATATACGACAATAACACTTATAAAAACCCGAGTATTAATTGCAACATTTCTATTGGTAGTTAAATTTTGAATCGATTGTTTGTGAATTGTTGCATGGTGTATCATAATATTTATTATGCCGGGAGAGTTATTAAGAATTCCATAGTGTTGGTGGATTTTGGATGCATTGATTGAATTCACTAAGCACTGGAAATAACGTGTTGTTATCCTAACCCTGGCCTGTAGTAGTGAATTAGTTGACGCCCTTGTGCACACGCATGAAGAAGGGACCTCCCATGTGGATGAATGAAAAGGGAACCATAATCACGACACGTGTAGTATACTATTGACCAAAGCAGTGGAGTGTCGTAAGGTGGGTCGGGAAATGAGACAGGACTGCAACAATGGCGAACTACTTTTTGATCCCAAGCATGTTCGAGGGTCCCTCGTAGGTTTTCCTGGTTTTTTTATCCTTTAAACACCGAGGATTAGGAGGTTTTTTCGGGTTTTAGTGTTTTTCGACTAGTTTTTTTAAAGTTTCTAGTATTCCTCCTAACATTTTCTGATAGGCCAGACAGAGTCGTATTTTTCTCTAAGGTTTTCAAAGTGGGGTTCAGTGTTCTCCCTGCTCCAAGTATTGGACAGTTACTGCTCCATTACGTTTAGTTTAAAAGTCTTGACGCATCCTAGGGGTCTCTCTGAGTAACTTGTTAGTTTAGTGGTTCCGTGGTGATATTTACTGGCATTGATTATCTTAGAGACAGTGCTTAATGAAGCCTTGTTTTTTAGCGTTTTTATTTTCTACTCTTTATTGTTTCTTTGGAGCCTCACTCCCTGAAGGACATCAGTATTTAAGGCACTGTCATATCAGCGATCCATATTAACTGTCTGGCCTAGTTCTTCGTTTTGAGGTGGTTGAGGTGGCAGTCTCCCTAACTTCTGATGATGGAAGCCGAAATAAATGCCTTAATGAACACAATTGACGAGGCCAACTAGAAAAAACGGGCTTGTTTACCGAGGCCTCGGATTACCCAACACATTATGATAGGCTTCAGACTCCTGCCAGGACGCATTTCCAACCTTTTACGAGCACAAACCTCCCGGAAGTATTAGCAACTGACTCTAAGAAACCTGAGGGAGTTTGGAGTGTTGGTGGTGCTAATACACACTCCTCTGGATAGAATATAAGAGGACCGTTATCTGGAGATGCTCCAGAAGAACAGACGCGTACTTACCCTTTTAGCAGACCTGGATAGAGGGCTTTCAAACCTTGGAAATCCAACAAAGTAAAGAGACACTTCATCCTAGGCTCCGACATAGGTTTGGAAGATGCATGCTCAATGGCTATGTGCACTTTGGTTGGAAGATTTTCCTACCATAAGCTAGTCCAAGTTCCTTTGAAATACTGGGTGGAAACAACATGGAAGCCTCTCTTAGGCTATTCACTAGAAATTTATTCTCTGGCTCGAGGCTGGTTCGACTTTAAATGTCATAACCTGGAGGATGCCTCGTTAATATTGGAGTCACGATGGGTGGTGGATGGTGGTAGTCTTATGTTGAAGCAATGACACGTTACTTTTGACCCTTCAAAGGAGTATTTCCAATTCCGTCACCTTTGGGTTTTGCTGCCGGGCCTGCCGCTTCAGTGGTGGAATAAGTAGGCCTTAACCGAGATAGCTAATGGTCTGGGCCGGTTTCTGGTAGTTGACGAAGAAGATCTTCTCGCTATGGATAAGCATATGTGTAGAGTCTTGGTGGAGATAAACATTCACATTGGTCTCCTGGAAGCTATGGAATTGGAGTGGTGGGGGATTCTAAGAAATCAGACTCTTGATTTCTTGGGGGTTCCGTTTAGGTGTACTAGATGCAGACAGACGGGTCATCTCCGCCGCGATTGCCACAGAGGCTTTCCGGAGAATTCTTCTTCAGAATCTTCTTTGTTACGGAGACCCACCAACTCAAACCCTCCAGAAGTATCATCGAGAGGCTAGAATGTTGGTAATCTCGGAGCTGCATCACCTGAGAAGGAAAGGATTGCCATCAGTTTTTCAGGTAAGCTAAGAAAACTCTGTCCCACTCTTTACTTTTCTCTCTCATCTTGGGAAAGAGATGCTTTGGATTTATCTTTTGGAAGGGGCTCTTCTCCCGCTCGAAATGAGGTCCCAGCTGACTCACCAGAGATGGACTCCCTACCGGACTTGTTTTCGTGTAAGAACCAGGGTTCATTGAGGGGTAAGCCTCTGCTTAGAAGTGAGTTTCGCTCTTCTGTTGACCTCTCGCCCAATGTATTGGGAGTATCGGGTAACCCTGTGGTGGAATCGATGGACTTTATTGAGGAGGTGCCGTCAAGACCCGAGAGTGTGGTGGGTAGTGTTGGGATTGTGTCTGCACCTGGGTTCCCGGATTTAGACTACTGTATGGGACAAGCTACGGGGGACCCAGTAGAACCATTGCTAAGCGAGACCGAAGTGGCACTCCATTCTTCTGTCTAGGCTCTTTGCCGTAAAGAAGGGTTAAGAGAGATGGATCGGGAGGAATGTAGCCTTAGTTTGGTGTTAGACTCTCTAGTTTCGGCCCTACAAGAACTACCAGAACCGAAAGCTCTGATCACCTACAAAGGAAAAGATATTATTGCTTCAATTACCTCCGAGTTTCTCCCACATTCATCTTTGAGCTCTCGGTCATAACTTCCTGCTTCGGGAACCAAGGGTTTTGTTTGGTCAAGGGGATTAGGTTGTGAAGTATAACCCATAAAAAATCACAGGGCTCGTAAGTGAGCAGAGGTTTGTATAAAGGAGAAGGTACAATTATCTTCTTCTAATTCTGATCATGTGGCACTTAGAGGCATTAAAGCCCTAGCACACCTTAAGTCTGATCCTATTGTCTCTAAACATTAGGGGAGTGGGGGGCTCCCATAAACTGGTCTCGGTTCGTTGTCTTTTACTGTTGAATCAACCCAAGATTATTTTCTTTCAGGAGACTTTAGTGGATGAGTCTAGAGCATGATCTTTTATCTCTTTGCTCAAACCAGAGTGGTATTCGACTGATGTAAGCTCTGTTGGCAGATTAGAGGGTCTGCTAGTTGCATGGGACCCAATTAAATTTGATTTGAACCCTTACATTTGCTGTGGTGGTTCACTATTGATAGGTTATAGTTTCGATTTAAAGGAGCAACTATCTTTCCTCAATGTTTATGGCCCGTGCAGTGATAGGAAGGTTTTCTAGCAAAAGGTGAAGGATAGAGGTATATTATCCCAATAGAATTTGATTGTCGTGGGTGATTTCAATTTCACTCTAACTGAGGGGGAGAGTTGGGGAACAAGAGGCCAACCTGATCCATTGACACTCTTTTTAAAGGACATTTTTACAGCTGGAGGCCTGGTTGACATTCTACCGGATGTGTTAATGCCTACGTGGAGGAATGGTCGGAACGGGGGGGATAGCGTATTAAAGCGATTCGATAAGCATTTTGTTTCAATGGATCTGATTGGGAAGGTGGCTCATTATCGGGCTTGTGTGGCACAACCTTTTATCTTGGACCATGCCCCAATCCTCCTACAGTTAGATGGCCTCTTTCAACGTAGATTCTACCCTTTCAAATTAAATCCAGGGTGGCTGCATTAGGTTGAGTTCTCTCGTTTAGTTATTGAAGTTTGGAAGGATCCAAAGTTTCTTCAGGAGACAGGGCTACAAAGAAGACTGGTGTGGAAGCTAAAATGCCTTAAACTGGTAATAAAGAGGTGGGTTAGGAGTTTTAAAAATCAAATGACACAAAAATTGGACACTATAGAAGAGGAATTACAGTCTTTGTATCAAGACTCCCTTGCAGATTTGAAGAGTGGGGAGCTTACTGTTAGGATCAAACAAAAGGAAGCAGAAAGATTACAGATACTAACAACAAAGGAAGATTCTTGGTGACAAAAGAGTAGTGCGACTTGGTTAAAAAGTGGGGATTGTAACACAAAGTTTTTCACCACTTTGCGAGCGACTGAAAAAACCGTAAGTAGATTTGGAATTTACATACGAAGGCGGGTTTTGAAATTTTGGGTCAACATGAATTAAAGGAGGAAGCGGTTAATTTTTTTAAAAATTTGGGATCGAGAGTTGGCATTATTAATGAAGACCAGACTTCTCTAGCCAGTCTTTATCCAAATATGGTTTCGGAGGAAGATGCAAGACTGCTGGAAAAACCGTGCTCTATTGAAGATCTTTTGAACATACTAAAGTATTTTTCCAAAGATAAAATCCCAAGCCCAGATGGCTAGACTGTGGAGTTTTTCCTCCATTATTTTGAGCTTGCTGGTGAGGACCTTCTAGGAATGGTCGAGGAATCAAGGTGGAAGGGAGAAGTGATAAAAGCACTGAATACTACTTTCATTGTTTTAATTCCTAAAGCTAATAAACCAACTACTTTTGGGGATTATAGACCTATTTTTCTGTGTAACTTATGTTACAAAATCATTGCAAAATTGTTGGCAAACAGGTTGAGGCCAATTCTATCCAAAGGTTTAGCAGAGAATAATTGAGATTTCTACAGGGAAGACAGATCCTTGATGCGGTGGGTATGACACATGAATGCCTCCACAACATTAAAAAGAAGAACCATCGAGATTTAATTCTCAAACTTGATCTAAGGAAAGCCTATGATTTAATCAATTGGGAGTTTCTAAGGATGATTCTAATCAAATTGGGCTTTGGTCTAGCACTCACAAACTGGATTATGAGTTGCGTCACATTTGTATCTTATGTAGTCTTAATAAATGGTGAACCATATCCTTTTTTTCAAAGGGGTAAAGGTCTCAGACAGGGTTGCCCATTATCGCCACTGCTCTTTATCTTGGTAATGGAGGGCCTCAGTATCCTCATAAAAAAGGAGAAAGAAGCATGTTTAATGACCAACATAAAGGTTTCCAGGATTACAAAGATTTTACATCTCCTATTTGTAGATGATGTGTTGATCATGACGAGAGCATGCTTAGCTGAATGGAAGGTGATTGCTGGCCTTCTGAAAGTTTTTTTACATGCTACAAGTCTACATATTAATGAAGAAAAATCCACCTTCCATTCGACGGGTTTGGATGAGGTGGGGTTGGCGCCTTTTAAAGTGATTTTTCTGTATAGTTTTGAGTCCATAGAGACAGGGTTTAAGTATTTGGGCTTTTTCCTTAAGCCGAATTGTTACAAAGCAGATGACTGGCGCTGGCTTATAAAAAAATTCGAAAAAAGAATAGACCATTGGTGTAATCGTTGGCTTTCACTTGGTGGCTGATTAGTTATGATAAAAACAATTTTGGTGAGCCAATCGGTGTATTGGATGTCTTTGGCCGCAGTTCCAGTCTCAGTTCTTGAAAAATTGCGTCAACTTATATACACCTTTTTATGGTCGGGCTGTAGGGAGAAGAAACATTTACACCTATGTAACTGGGACAATATTGCTAGGCCAAAGAAAGTTGGAGGTTGGGGGATAAAATTTTTGGCTTTCTTCAATAAAGCTTTAGCGGCCAAATCGTTGTGTGAGGACTAACTAAAGAGGGTATCTGGAAAAAAGTCTTAAAAGATAAGTATTTACCTTATGTCTCTGTATCAATGTGGTTTAGATTGGAGCACAAATCACAGGGAGAAGCCTCTCTAGTTTGGAGAAATCTCTTAAAATCACTGCCACTATTAGACCACTGGCTCTGTTGGAAATCTGGTAATGGTGAGACTATTCAGGCAGGCTGAGATCTAATTATGGGAATGGGCCAAAACTCGTTTCTTTAAAAAGATCTTATGACAACCTTAAAGGATCGGGGGATTACCTTTCTTTACCAAGCTCGAAACACTTCTTTGAATACGCCTCTAATCACGCACTGAATATATGCGAATCAACTGGGCATCAATGGTGATCTTGATATGGAATCAGAATAGTACTGAAGGGCACTCGCCGGCGCAAGAATTTAGTTATCTCCAACTGAGGACGATTTAAGTTGGTCGGGTGGTGATGGGTCGGGTTTTCCCACTGCAAAAAAATTGTATAGATCTCTTTCAGAAAGCATGTGGGCTCACTCCATCAGGGGGTGGGGCTATTAGTTATGGAAGTGGAATTTGGCACTAAAATTGAAACTATTCTTCTGGATGCTCCTAAGAAACATGATTCTCATGTGGGATGTTCTGCTTGATAGAGGGTGGGAAGGGACGAGTTATTGTATCATGTGTATAAGTAACCTGGAGACATTAATCCATCTATTTATTTCTTGTCCTTTCACTCGCTAGGTTTGGATAAATTTAGAAGGGATCCTTAAGACCAAGCTGACCTGGGAGGGGCTTACCATTGATGATTGTCTCTCATCATTTGTCGGAAAGAATCAAACCTTAATCACTCTTCCAACTACTATCTGCTGGTACATCTAGTTAGAAAGAAATAATCTTCTTTTCAATAATGGATCGACTCTTCCAYAGGTGGTGGCTACAAATGCYGTGTCTTKCTTTAATGCCAGTTTGGTGACAAAATTGTTAAAGGCTACGTTCAAGATCAAGAGACCTCCACGGCTTCACCAGTTAGTGGGGTGGCTTGATGGCGTTGCATCTRGAGATGGTTTAAACCATGGTGGTGGTGGTGTTCTCARCTTAAATGAAAWCTCACATCTTAAATGGAGTTTCAATACAGGAGYTGGAACCAACAACAGGGTAGAGCTGATGGGTGTATGGACCACTCTTTTCTTATCGATAAAATTCAACCTTCCGGTCATTCAAATCATTGGGGACTCGAAGCTCGTTATAGATTGGTGCAAAGATAGYGGGAGACTACAAAGCTTGGCACTGGAAGGATGGAAGAAACAAATCAAGAGGCTCAGTATCGAGTTCAAAAAGATATCATTCCTCCATACTTACCGTGAATTTAACGAGGTAGCATACGCTCTGTCTAAAAGAGCGCTCAAGGACCTAGAACACTTTGGGGAGATCATCTACACCCAGTGGGTAGACAATGAGTCAAACCTCACTAGATTTATAAAAGTTTTCTAATTTCCTTTTTGCTGCTTATGGATCTTTTGGCAGCCGTAATATTTTGCTTTGTAGGTCTTCTGATTTTAGCATCAAGGTATCCTCTTTTGTGTGGAAGGTGGTAACTTCTAGGCAGATGTGCTCTTGGTATAAAGCAATGATTGATGCATTGTATGCTTGATTATCCCTTTTTGGCTGTCACAGTTTCTCGACATATGAAAAATCCACTATTTTTGAAAGAAGTTGATCAATGATGTAACATTTTATAGTATCTAATATAAAGAGAAATTTTTTTGTTTGGAAAAAAACAGAAAACACAGAAACATACAAGGATAGACAGAGTGAGAGTCACATATTCTTTTATGTTAATAACGTGGACCTAAAAACAATGCTGACATGGCTGTGATAGTATCAAAGAAATGAGCGAATTTTTAATGTTGTTTAGTGGCTCATTGTAATTTTGTACTTAGTGTTATAATGATGATTGTTATAATATTATTTGTGGAGCATTTATACATGTAACATGGCATTACTAGAATTTTGTAATATTGCACATGTGTATATGGAAATAGCTTTGAGAGTTATTTGGTGGTGCTTTATCTCTTAGGTAATCATGACCTACACTCATAGGTCATTCTTATCAACTACTTTTTCCTTATTTCTTGACGAACTTATCATCTACCTTTCTCGATTGGTTGATCTCCACCCTTGATTGTGCTTTATCATCAATGGTCCAGGTCTCCTAGTTATTATAAATTGAGGCAATTTGTCTTGAATCAAAATAGTATAAAGTGGCTTATGGTATTGATTGAGCCTGTACCTTATAGGTCCTTACAGTAGATCATTCATATGCTTGAGAATTGTATGGATTCCATTTGAACTTGATACATGTGTGTGTTCTAGTTATTGTAATTGGGAGATTTATATAAATAATAAGAAGGCCTTGCTTCCATGGATGCTTGTTAGATACCTAATCCTAGGGATTGGTGTCTTGTAAACATCATAGTTCAGAAAGGTGAAGAGTCATATGTGAATAGGAAGAGTCATCTGACCTAAGAAACCAAAGGTCATGTGAATGTATTTATATGGCTCTTATTAATAAATTAATTTATCCGTGGAGTTACTCATCCTTGGCCTAATAGTGGTATCAAATCCTTGGGCCACGTTCAATTCTCTCAAGTTAATACGGAGGGGGGGTGTTAGACTAACCGTCGCACCTCTAGGAATCGATCCTATGGACTGACCACCACCTTGGGAACATGGGACTAATCTCCCACTCAAGGTGATGTTATTGATTTGGAAGTTTACCAACACCTGCGGGTTTTGGTGTAATGGAAAACTTTAACATGGTATCAATGATGGTTGTTTTTTTAGCTAACTCTGTGATCTTACCTGCTTGTTGTAAACTCTCTGGAGATTCTTCGTAGATTTAGACTTCAGCGCATGAATGTGTCCATTGTTGTGGAAATCGTTGGCTTAACTACAATATGAATGGGTGCATGGATTCAAGAGTCACTTAAATAAATGAATTAAATCAAGTACAACTTCTTCATGGTTTATTTACCATGAAATTGGAGCAGTGATAAAAATAATGTTCTGTTAGAGGTATAAAGTATATGTTTTAGCAGATTATCCACGAATCCAACSACATCTTCCATAACATTCATATATTGTCCCTCCTYGTTAGGTTCTTGACATAATATTCTCCTAGTGATTTGAATTATGCCGAGAACGAAATGAGATATGAACAAAACTACAATAGAGAACACAAATACAGTAAAACCCAACTTCTATTAATGAATAAAATAACTGAACATTGTAGAACACAAACTAGCTAGAATGGTGGTAGCTTATATATTAAGAGAAAGAGATGTCAACTACGTTCATTCACAATAAGCATTACATCACACTCCATTACATGCTTAAAGGACCTCCTTCACCTTGATTATATATGCGAGAGTGAGAGGAGAATAATTCCCATGATGCATGTGGGGTAAATTGGTCAAGGTTTACAAAATACCATATGTATGCAAAACACTAGGACTTCCCGAGAGGTCACCCATCCTAATACTACTCTATCCCAAGTGCTCTTCACTGCGGAGTTCTAATGGGAACCAATGCATTAACATTGTAGGCATGTACACAATACCACTAGGAAATCATTACATGATGGCTGTAATTAACAAATGTAGATGTCATTACATTACATTCCCCATCAAAAGGGTGAATATCACGGTTTATCAAAACCACAGGCTAAAAAATGTTGATTAAGTGGAAAGGGTGAATTCGAATGCATTAACGTTGTAGGCATGTACACAATACCACTAGGAAATCATTACATGATGGTTGTAATTAACAAATGGAGATGTCATTACATTACATTCCCCATCAAAAGGGTGAATATCATGGTTTATCAAAACCATAGGCTCAAAAATATTGATTAAGTGGAAAAGGTGGATGGCCACCAATATCCACCTAGTTCAGTCCTCCCCCCTTAGGAAGCAATGGTCCCCATTGCGTCAAGTTCCCTCGGGAGATGGGGAAACTTTTGCTGAATCTGAACCTTGGTCTGAGTGTGGGAGGACTCTATCGATGAAGATGCAATAGAAAGAGCTATATCAATGGGGGCTAATGGCTGGAACCCCAAGTACACCTAAAAATGGTTGTGGCCAATAGAGATATAAAGGGCTCTATTATATCCATGTTGATCATATGGAAGACTCTCATTCTATGGAAGGGATCGTCTATAGATTGGTCCATTAGGTAATGGATCACYGGGYACCAAGTCAATGGAATGATTGACTTGATAGTGTAGAKGCACCCCCGTAGGTGAAAAAGTATCTTTGTGSTCCTCTATAATATTGTCGACCTGCTTCTGCKATATAGAAAGGTCTTGGGATGAGACTTTGGTCGTCRCAATGACCTTCTATTCACCTTCTGATCTAATCGCGAAGAGGGAAAACTTTGTGGTCTAAGAGATTATGTTGCGACGCTATTTTTACGAGATCAATGAAATGGAAGTAGTCATAACTACCTCTGGTATCCTGTAGAGATGAACCCCCAGAGAAACAATGACACTATGGGGCCAAGACTCATAAACATTGTGACATTTCCCCATATATGGTTTTCCTAAAAGAACATCACAGACTTCAAGTGGAACAACATCATACAATACCTCATCTTTGGAGGGCTTGATTTTGTAGGACATGCGACACTACTAGCTGATGTGAAGGTCTCATCCCTCGCTCAACCAACCAATGGCGTATGGTTAGGAGTGTGTCATCATCGACAACTTCATTCTCTTGCTGACTTTGGTCGAGATCAGATTCTTATGGCTCCCACTATCAATAATGAAATGTAGTGGAGTCCCCTTCACCCACATCTATGAACAGAAGATGCACTCCCCCTCCTCAAGCTCCTCCGACTCATTCGGTTGGATCTTTGCGGTTGCTGTTAAGTACCTGAGTAGATCTACAAATATAATCACCACAAATACCGAATACACAACAGATCCACATAACAATATATAAGAAACCACACTTTATTATAAAAAAACCCTCGAGGTAGGGTAACACCATATATTAATCCTTAAGGAAGGATAGCACTCCTCAAGCAATGCTTGATACATTCACAATATTCTTCACTATGCTTCATTACATTGCTTACACTTGTTTATATAACTCTCTCTATCTCCTAGGAACCTTCTAGAGAGCCTTCTCACATTTATTACATCTAACTACCATAGTGGGCCTTTATTAATATAGTGGAACTAGTCCACCTTACATTGAATGACCACATTCTCATATATTAAATCACTTCCACTAATAATACATAACCACATTCTCATTGGGTACCTCCCCAGGTACTCCATATTACCTCCCTAGGTATACTACAAAGACACTTACATGTCTAACCTACCATTGCTCATGACCTCCTATTTCACAATTTATACCCCCACTGGGTGACATCAATCCATTGGATTTAGATGATGTAATGATGTCTTATATTATGGATCTTCATTTCAATGTTTTATGTAGCCATAGTCTCCTTCAAATATTGTACTTGACTTGATTTACACATGAGCATGGGAATGCCCCCCTCTTGAAAAGATTGTATTTGTGATGATTTTTTTTTTTTATGTTTGTAGGTGGTTTCATTCTTAGGTGTCTTCCCTATTTAAATCCTATTAGGTCCATTTTGAAGAAGAACATGATGTATTTTTCCATATGTTTCCCTCCTACCCTCACACATAAGGGGGATATGTTAACACCTAGATTTTATCCCCATGCAACAAACCATGTTGATTACCAAATACATTCATGTTGTTGGGCCTTCTTTTTTATGTTGTCTTCACTATTAATTAAGCCATTTTTTACTTCATCTTCCTCCTTTTTGACCTTACTATTATCCTTTTCGCCAAATTCCTTACTATTTCTGCAAGATATACCACTCAAGAGCACCTAAAGGTATTAAGTTACAGTCTTTATTCATAAATTCCTAATTTTTGATAAGCAAAATAAGGTTAGAAGTCATTTTACTAACTAGTTACAAGAACCACAAGATCCTATAACCAATCATTGATTTGTATATTATCCCTATTCCAAATACAAATCCGCCATTTGGAGGCTGTACACTATCTTCAAGACATGGTTTGACACCTATTACACATCCATAAAACTAAATTTATGCTATTGATGGATAGAGGCCATCTTCAAAGTCAACTCCAACAACCATAAATCTAAGGGTGTATTCTAGATTTTGAGGGATAGATATTTCGTGCACAAGTCTCATGAAATTGATGGTATGAGAAAGAACAAGAAAACATTCCATCAATTTCCTCATGGAGACAATCGAGATACAACACAGAGGAGCAACAAGGACACATAACATCTCATCACATGTTCCAAAAACAATCTTTTATCAATTATGACCTATCTCATACATTGTAAAAATTATGGAATAGGATGTTATATAGACAATGCTCCTTTTTCCCAGTAGTTATTGTTATTATAAATATGGGATTCAAATAGAGAGAAGCAGTTAAGATTGAAAAGGATACTTATGATTACAAACATTTTTCCATATTTTAATATAAAGACGATCGATGCTTCATATGGAATTTTGATAATCATATAGCACTGTAGTCAACCTTTGTAGTGTATGCCGATATAGGAAGGCCCCCCTACTTTGGTATATGTTGCATTTTTTAATCAGTTTCTTTCATTTCCCGTTTTATTAAGTTATTTTACTTGATTACGTTACTTTGATTTTGTGTTGTGAAAAGTTTCTTTAAATTGTGTGAGTTTTCTTTGAATTAAAAGAAGAACATTGAGCCATTAACTGTCATTGAATTAGTTTCTTAGGATATTGTTGCATGAACATTATAATCCCGTGATTGAGTGAAAGATTGTAACTAATTTTTCACAAACAGTGCTTGCACTTCATAAGATTACGAACCTGGATTGATAATAAAATGTAGCATGATTTAGACATATAAATGAGATGGAATTTTTGGCACCATTGTCGAGGAAGTACTAAAGGAATTAGTTCTAGAACTTTATAGTTATTCTTTCTTATTAATTTCATTTTTATTAGTTGCATTTTCTCAATACATTAAAAAAAACATAATGTAATTTTTTGGTTTTTTATACATTTGATTTCTTTAGTACAAACATTTTAGGCAAGGAGGCATAGAGATGGTAAGACGAGAGGTAAGAACATGCACATTCATTGTAGTGAGTTTCTACAAATCCAAGTTATGTTAGTACTGTATGTATAGACTTAGAGATAATAGACGTAGGTTTATCAAAGGAATAGGAAGAGCAATTTCCACTGCTCAAACCACTAAAATAACGCCCCCATCTACTAACACTTTGGTAGGAAGAATTCCAATAGTTCAAGTAAAATCAGAAGGATTTTTTTTAGCAAGAAACCTAAACGAGAGGAAACCATAAACAAGTGAAACTGAAGAAACTATAAGTCTTCCAATTGATCATATAACTGAAGCAATAATACTTGGGGAGAAAAGTGAACCACCTATAGGATTAGGGGAGTGGAATAAGAAATTTTGGGTCTTCTGGGAAAGAGAGATGTCAAACCACAGAGATACAACATCCAATGAAGAAGAAGGGGAAATAACATTCATATTTTCTATAGTGGATAACCACTAAGGTCAAAATGAAGAACATTCCACCATCAACTTTGTCAAACTTTAATGGAATGATAACTGAAGATCTTGATGCCTTTCTTTTTTAATTTGATATTCTATATCGTAGCTATGATTATTCTAACGATGTATATAAACTTAGTTTATTTCCTACCACTCTTAAAGGAGTTGTTTTAAGATGGTTCATGGGTTTAGGAGAAAATACTATTGCACATTGGGATGATATGCATAAGATATTTCTTAAGAAATATCAAGCATATTGTAAAGCTAAAAATCTAAGAGACATTTTTGACATGACTTAAAGGGAAGATGAAAGTTTAGAAGATTATCTAGAAATATTTTTGTATAATCTTCAGAGATCTAAGAATATTAAATTAGATATGGATATTATTCAAAATATTTTCGTATGATGAATTAAAGATGAATCTTTTGATTTTCATAATTTAATGGGATTTGGAGATGTATCTCATTTACCTTTTGACATAATTTGTGATTTGTGTAGGAATTATTCTCAAAGCAAAGCAAAATCTGGTAAGGGATCACGAGATATTCTTTCTAGAGTCACATAATCAACAATAGGGGGAGTAACTATAGCATACTTAGGGAATTTATTAGAAAATTTTAACACTGACATTCTTGGAAATCTTAGTTCACAGTTGGACACATTAAATATCAAAAGGAAACAAGAGGAAGATAATACAATTTTATCAATTTTCTATCCTCGATGTAGGAAAAAGCATCCAAGAGGAGATTGTCCCTTGAATAACATTGAAATTTGTCATTTGTACAGGAGCACATTCAATAGAACAATGTCTTTCCTTACCTGAAATAAAGACAACTTATCAAGGAGATCATAAGGCATCAAATCTACTCTATGTGGTAGCACCACAAAGACCTTGGTAGCCTCGATCAACATGTATGGTTCATAACTTTGTACACCAATTTCCTTATGATTCTATTCAGCAATATCCTTCCTAAGCATGGAATGACCCCATGCCTTGGTAGACATGGTATCCTCAACATGTTCAACACCAACCTTGGAAAAAAGGATGGCATGGCCATCCTTATGAAAACATGCCTACCTTTCCTTTTTCTCCACAACAACAATATTTACAATATTTTCCACATGCCCAACAACATTTACAATATCCTCCACAAGCATAGCAACCATAACTTGCCCAACCTCAACAACCACAAGTCACCCAACTACAACGGTTGCAATTGACCACTAATCAACCCCCTCTACTTCCTACACAAATACCTACCTAGGCAATTGCAAATCCCAATAATAAAATAGTTCAACTTGTTTATAATGTTGAACTACAAACCTTCCCCACATATCTAATTGCTCCTGTGGAATTGCATGAAATCCATTTAAGATATGGAAAATTACTTAACCAAAAGTCTCATGTGATTGTAGAAGAATATGATGAGAAGGAAACTCCTATTCAACCTAATAATAATGATAGCATAATTCCAATAAAACAAATTTTGGAGTTGAAAAGGTGCCAAACGCTGTGGTGGAAGAAGCTAGTGGCGAGGGAGTCTATGTGGCTCCAAAAACACCAATAGTTGTTCTACCAAATATTGAACTTCCAATATACGCACCAAATGGACTTGCGTTTCCAAAATGCCTTGAGATAAGAGGATTAGTATTTGCAGTGTTGGTCTGCACATGTGTTGGTTATGATCCAAATGGATTAGAACTCGATTTCCCAAATGGGTTACTTGATCCAAACATTGGGCCAACTAGATGTAGGGAATCAAGCAAGCTTTTTAATTCAGAAATCATAGCTTCCCCTCTGAAGGCTAGAATCACATTGCAAGAACCAAGAGAGGGACCATGTGTTATGTCAAACACTCAACCTACGTTGGATGTGTATGCAGAGGATACCGTGAGAAAGAAAACCAATGTTCTGTCTTGGTGATACTCCTTCTATAAGAGAGTGCACATCCTTGAGAGAATGTCAAATGCCAAGAGAACAAGGAATTCATCAAATTCCACACCTATGCATGTCAACATTACAATGAATTCCTCAACATTTCCTCAATGTTGACTAGAAGTAAACAATTCCAACATTCAAGATAATTAATCTATTTAATAAAAGTTTGTCGTTCTTCAAAAAATGAATACATATAGCTGTTTGGCACAACTTGTTAACCATGTTTAAATTCTTCCCCATCCGTGGCTCTATTGTAGAAAAAAAATAGGTAAAATATCATCCTTCTTCTAAGAAAAATGACTTTTAACGTTTTATGAATTTAGTTAAAAGTTGTAGGTATACACAAAGAATATATATTTAAGCCTAATTTTTTTGTTTTCTTTGTCGTCGATGCCTCCTCCGCTATCTGATTTTCTTCCTCTGAAACAAACCATAAGTTGGGTCATGCATTCATCTATCAACATATACACTAAGTATATCTTCACTGCTTTATCCCCTGTATATATGAGAAAGAGCAAGGGGCCTTTGTTTCCACTGTAAAAATATGTACTTTTTAGTTGTTGTGCAAAAAGAGGAATGTGTTATGGACAACAATCAAGTTAAATTTGGCTCTTCAGATGATTGTTCGAGACCTGGGTGATCTAGGTGGATCTCGATGGCCATCCCCATTTTCCAATGAATCAACGTTTTTCGAGCCTATGGTTTTGCTAAGCCATGATATTCACTCTTTTGATGGGGAATGTAATGTAATTCCATCTCCATTTGTTAATTACATCCATCATGTAATGATTTCCTAGCAGTATTATGTACATGCCTACAACGTGAATGCACTGTATCCCATTAAAACTCCTCAGCTAATCATGCTTGGGCTAGAGTAGTACTAGGATGGGTGACCTCCTAGAAAGTCCTAGTGTTTTACATGCCTATGACATTTTTTAAACTTGGACCAATTTATCCCACATGCATCATGGGAATTATTCTCCTCTCACTCTCTGATATATAATCAAGGTGAAGGAGGTACTTTGAGCATGCAATGGAGTGTGATGTAATGCTTATTGCGAATGAGCGTAGCTAACATCTCTTTCTCTTAAGAGATAAGATACCGCCATTATAGCTAGTTTGTGATCTATAGTGTTTTGATATTTTATTCATTAATAGAAGTTGTGTTTCACTGTAATCCTGTGTTCTCTATTAAAGTTTTGTTCGTATCTCATTTCATTCTCAACATAATCTAGATCATTGGTACCAGAGAAATCTACTCGTTATTTCTCGATGCATGTCCCCCACGAGGTTAGGGTATAGAGATTTGGGTCTTGAGCTAGTTTCACTTAGAGACGACCACTCTCACCAGCCTAAGAAACCTCCCATGGTAGAAGAAAAGAGGGATGACAGAGCAGGATATCCTTTCAAGACGTTGCTTGAGGAAGCCCTCACGTGATAGAGGAACGAGATGATGGATAACTTCGCTCAGATCCTTCAACGACTACCGATGGTGGCCAAGGCATCTTCAACAAGAAGTCAGTTTGGAGGTGTGACACCCTTACAAGTTAATTTTGATATCCCCTTATTTGAAGGTTATATGTATGTAGATGCTCTAGAGAAATGGTTGAATCTACTAGAAGGTTATTACTCTGTCCAAATTTTTTTCGATGGAGAAAATATCACCTTCGCACTCCTTAAAGTGCTTCCCCATGTCAAAGCTTGATGGGAAGGTTACTGAGAGAGGCACATTGCATATGAATCTACACCATTCGGGAGAGAATCCACTTGGTTAGCCTTTGTGGATGCCCTAAAGGAGGAGTTCTACCCTGTTGGAAGCTACGATGACCAGTATATGAGATGGATGACTCTGCGTCAGGAGAGAGACCAAACAATGCCAAAGTATACCAACATATTCCATACCCTGCACTGAAAGCTCGATATTCAATATTCAGAGAGACACTTGGTTCTAAAGTACCACAGTGGCCTACACAGGCACATCTAAACAGAGATGGATTTCTTGGACATCTTCTCACTGGGAGCCACTTATTGATACACTGTCAAAATCGAGCAGAAATTTAAGTAGTGGAATAAGCGAGAGTTTGGGTCTGCAAATCCACAACAACATAAGCATGGAAAAGGTGGCCCTAACTCACATAACAAGGGATAGAGAAAGGAAGGCCAACCTCAATATATCTAGTCCAAGACACATGAAAAGAAGGGTAACGGGAAGATGAAGGACACTGTAAAGTGGTGTGAGTTCCACAAAATCCCCTAGCACAACACTGATGAATTTCGTTTGAAACAATCATTGTTGGCCGAGCTTAAATAAAAGAAGTCAGACCCTAACTCTGAATTTCATTCAAAATAGGGAAAACAAATCATCGATGTAGAACCCAGTGCTACCATCGCAACTGCAATATACCTAGGAAGGTAATATGGGGTACCTAGGGAGGTACCCAATGAGAATGTGGTTATGTATTATTAGTGGAAGTTATTTAATATATGAGAATTTGGTCATTCAATGTAAGGTGGACTAGGTCCACTATATTAATAAAGACCCACTATGGTAGTTAGATGTAATAAATGTGAGAAGGCTCTCTAGAAGGTTCCTAATAGATAGAGAGAGCTATATAAAGAAGTGTAATCAATGTAATGAAGCATAGTGAAGAATATTGTGAATGTATCAAACATTTCTTCAGGAGTGTTATACTTCCTTAAGGATTAATATATGGTATTTCCCTACCTCAAGGGTTTTCACTATTTCTTATGTTCATTATTTTGGTGAATGGTTTGGATTATTCTTGTTGATATTGTGGGTTTATTTTGAGATTTATCTCTAGATCTATTTAGGTACATAACAATTGGTATCACAACACTTTCCTTGGACAAAGAAGGGAATAC
>SNQJ01S0000802.1:37740-63550 GCA_010110895.2 Picea sitchensis | reverse complement strand
GGTCATTCAATGTAAGGTGGACTAGGTCCACTATATTAATAAAGGCCCACTATGGTAGTTAGATGTAATAAATGTGAGAAGACTCTTTAGAAGGTTCCTAGGAGATAGAGAGAGCTATATAAAGAAGTGTAAGCAATGTAATGGAGCATAATGAAGAATATTGTGAATGTATCAAGCATTGCTTGAGGAGTGTTATCCTTCCTTAAGGATTAATATATGGTGTTACCCTACCTCAAGAGTTTTCGCTATTTCTTGTGTTCAGTATTTTGGTGAATGGTTTGGCTGATTCTTCTTGATATTGTGGGTTTATTTTGAGATTTATCTCTAGATCTATTAAGGTAAATAACAATCTCGATTATATACTAGATATGAGCTACAAATGTTCATGGTCTTTAACTAAAAATTGGAAGCACTACTACCATCAAGAAAGTTTATATATGTGTAAATAATTGAATTGGATTTGATCACGATAGAAACCATATTTTTAGAAATCAATGATGGAAATAACTTCCATATGTAAGGTAGAATCACATTTATGAGAGCAAGGAATAAGGTAATGGTGGGATTCTTAGTGGCATGAAATTTTTTTAAATTCAAGCATGAGAGGAACCATCAATTAGAGATTAAATTATAATGGAAATCCATTGCTAAATGTGACGTAAACCACCAACAAGGAAACTAGAAACCAAGATACCAGGCCTTTAGATCAAACTCTCAAGGTACAATTTTTCATAATTGATAAGAGAAGGTATGGACGTAAACCACCAACAAGGAAACTAGAAACCAAGATACCAGGCCTTTAGATCAAACTCTCAAGGTACAATTTTTCATAATTGATAAGAGAAGGTATGTTAGAAGAAAGAAAATAATAAGTCCCTTAAATTGACACAAGGTGGTAAAATTATTGATGAATGATCAAGACTCAAACTTGACTCAAGGAAATGGCATAATATGAGAGGTTACATAAGAATTCCCTTAACTCAAAAAAGGACAACAAGTATCATGGGAAACAACCATGAATTCAAAACCATGAAAGGGTAACTCAAGTGATTTCGGAATGGGGATAATGGGATGAAGGATATTTGATGCTCAAGTGAAGTGGACAAAAATCAACAACTTAGGTGACAAGATGGATTGATGGAAAAGGATAAATCAATGAAGATTCTTTGGTCAAGGTTATACACCTATAGCTGTTGAGCATCGAGATAAGGAATCAAGACAAGTACAATTTAAAACCTTTTCAACTTATAATTTAAACCATTCAATTATATCCAATGAGCAATGAACAATAGTATAAGAGTTACACCAATACACCACAATACACCATGCACAATATATGTTAAATAATCAATAGTTATTGTTAAATGGAAGTAATGAATTCCAAAAGTAGCTACAACTTCCAAATGTAGAGGGAGGGATAAACCTCCAAGAGGAAGATACAATCCTCCAATATAAAGAGAGAGTTGACCTCTCCATCTTTTCCCTTCCTTCCACCCAAGAATATATGAGAGATAATAAACTCTTTACATTAAATCATCACCATCAACCAATCATCATCACATAGAACCCGGATAATGCTTCCGACTGGCCCACTTCTCAGAATTTCTTCAATTTTTTTGGAGTACTCTGATCCTATATTTAACATTACTCAATGTATTCTCCGAACTCCTCCACTTTTCACTCCCTGAATCCTCCCAAAGTAGGTCAGAAAGAACAGATCTGGTCTACCAACTCTCTTTTAGAAGACCCAACTTGTACAACATGCCCCACGCCATTTAAGCATCCCATTCTAAACTCGCATTGCATAACTACACCAGAATATTTCAATGAAGTGGTCCTAATTTCGTATTCTCAGATGAAGATCTATGACTATTTTACCCTAACACTGCTTATTGACTAGCTTCAGATCTAATACAAACCCCATTCCTCTACGTAGTGTATCTCCATAATTATAGTGAATCAAGAGCTGTTCTTTACCTGATACCTTTGATATGGTTCTCCAATACTCATAAAGTGATTTCAACCAACTAACAACAAATATTTTTATAGCAAAATGGCAGATGACCTCAAAATAACGTAATCTAGAACACATCACCAAAAGACTTCATCCTCCCTTGAACCGGGCCTCTTTTACTTCTTATTTCCTATGAAATTTTAATTGTATCAAAATAGTCGCTAATGATGTTTATTTATACCCATTTATGTCACTTCATTTTAACATTAGTATTGGACCCGACACTCTTCTATTTTCATTTGTAATTCTTTTAATTATTGTGGCCTACATGTACTTCCTTCCTTCAATTCACTTGTCATCTTCAAAATTCACTTCTCCTCAACCAAGAGGATCCACGTGACGGGACACATACCACTGGAAACAAATATGTATACTATCCATTCATGGTGTTTTATATATGTATGCATTGTCCTTCATGTCCAAAATACCTTTATCAATCTTGAGGTCCAAACTCCATGAGCATTGACATCAATGACAACAAACCAAAACTCCCAAACAATCTCCCTTTGTCATTGATGAAAATGCACATGCTCCCCATCATCATGATCCTAATTTCTCTCCCCTTTTGAAATCAATGGGAAAGGGTGGGGTTCCTCCCCCTGAGTTTAATGGCAAATGTAACCTTCTTCTTTGGGGATGCTCCTAACATGTGGCACTCAATAATACTTCATCCTTATTTTGGTCTTTGGAAATTTTTCTTCCAAGATATTTTGTGTGGCTTCATTCATTTTATTCATGTCTAGGATGTATGTTGTTCGGTCTTCTTGCTAAAGTTGCAATCAATCTTCCTAAGTTATTTTCACATATTTTACATTTTCGGAAGTCAAACATAAGAGTATATCCATGATCACACATTTTACCGGACATCATGGGATAATATGCTCGTATATTCAACCAATATACTTTTCCTTCTTTACAATTTTCAATGCCTTTTAATCGCTCCTTTTCCAATATTGTATGAGTCATCTCCAAATGCAACATTTCCACCCTTTCTTCGTCGACAAATTTGCTTTGATCTCCGCCCATATGAGATGAAAACCCACTGCCTATGAACCATTCATCTTTTTCTTTTCATTCTTTAGCGACCAATGCTATTCTATAATTTTACCAGATTTTCTTTTCCTTTTCCGTTAGGTTGTAAGGCAATGACATATGATTATCTTCTCATCTCCTCGCAATATTGTGTTTCTAGACCAAGATTATCAGACTTGTAACATAATATTTCGTATCCAATAAATGGATTATGATTTTTGTTGATAGGTCTACAACCATTTCCATATCTACTATTTTCGCCATTCATGTAGCTTGTATAGTTATTCCTTTCATTAATTCTACAATTGATTGCTCCTAGGTCCAAAATTTCCACAAGTATAACAAATGTCCAAGAAATTTGACACTGGGCGAAGTGATCTTCTTTTAGGTGTGGGTCCATCCGTCTAATGATCTATTCTCTTCCTCAGAAGTTTCCCTTCTATAATGATTTCCTTTTCTATACCGGGATGGGGAGAGGATCTTTCTTATGTCTCATTCTCTCCTCAATTCTAGTTTCATCTTGTTGTTCAACTTGTTCGAGAGTGTTGGTTTCATCATTTTCAACTTCCTCTCTTGTTTTGTTGTCTTCAAACCCACATTACATCTAGTCCTGTCTTTCATTTGAGATCTTGACCTCAAGGATCTCATCTAATTTTTAGTGCTTTTTCAAACTTCTAACCTTTGTATATTGGCTAGTAGCCCTTTTGTGTGATCCAATCTTCTTTCAATTTCTCATAATCTCTAATTGTTCCTTCAAGCTAGCGAATGGTCTTTCAAGCTTGTAATTCTCTTCATGTCCACTTAATTCAACTTTTAGTATTATGTTTTGTGTTTTTTCTTTGCGCTTCAAACGTTTCAACCTTTCAAGATTCTTCCTCTTGTTCACAGATTGTCTTTGTATCCCCAAAAAGAATCAATCAAGGTTGGTTTCTTCCATTCAAAATCTTCTTCACAAATGATTTCTTCTTCTAGAATTCTTATGATCATCATCCCAGGTTCCCTTGGGTTATGAAGAGGACTTCTCCTCCACATCTTCACTCATCCTGGTATGCTCATCATCCTTGAGTGTCCCGCTTGGTGAGATTTCTCTTTTTATAGTAGAAGTTTTGAGAAATATGTCTTATTATACCATAGTTAAATAATTTGAGGGGAGAATTGCCTTTGTATCTTCCACTTCCCCTTCTGGAACCTTCTTACTTAAATTCTGCATATTTCTTCATATCAAGGTCATTATCCTTTGTCTTTTGTCTTCACTTTTAAAGGTTGCTTCATTGTTTGGTTGGTCACTTTCTATACTTGTTCTAATTTCATATGCCATAAGAGTCACATGTAATTCATCCATTGTCATTTTGGTCAAGTCCCTAGTTTCTCTTAACAAGTGTGACCTATATCATACTTAAGAGAAGTGGACCTCAACACTTTTGTACAAATCCAAGGATTCATCATCTCTTCAATTTAACTCCATAGTACTAACAACTTATCAACTGCAATGAAAATAGGGTTGCACATTTTCCTTTCATTCATTCAAATTACCCCATGTCTGAATCTTGACCTGCTTAACTTTGGATCACCTTGTAGATACCTTGAGTTTGTCCCATACCTCTTAGCAAAGTTATTGAAACCCATCACTTTGCTAGAAATGGTTGGTGCTAATGATGCTAGAATAACATGTCCGGGTTTTGAATTACAATGCATAAGCTTCTTCCTATTTGATCTATTGGAGCATTATTTGGGATTACATAGCCATTTGCTACTGAGTACCAAATGTCTACTCACTGCAAAGCCTAGGTGGCCACTCTATCACTCTAGCATGCATAATTTCTTCCATCAAATTTTAAATCCCATTTGTAAAATGTGTCATGGTCATCCATCTCTGCTGTGGATTTTCCTTCCAAGAAGCAAACTATTCAAGCAACTCCTGCTACCAATTGTTGGATATTGAGAGGGGGGTGAACTGCAGACAAGTACAATTTAAAAAACCTTTTTCAACTTCTTATACTTAAACCATCTAATTATATCCAATGAGAAATGAACAATAGTATAAGTGAGTTACACCCAATACACCACAATACACCATATATGAGAAACAACTAGTTTTGTTCAAGGGAAGTAATGACTTTCAAAGGTAGCTACAACTTCTCCAAAATGTAGAGGTGGATAAACCTCCAAGAGGGGAAGATACAATCCTCCAATACTTGATATTTGTCTCTCCATCTTTGTCCCTTCCTTCCACCCAATACATATAGAGAAATACTAAAACTTTACATTAAATCACCACTATCAACCAATCATCACATAAAAACCTGATAATGCTTCCGCTAATTTCCCTTTCAATTTCCTGCAATTCTTCACCCTTGGAGTAACCTAATCCTGTAGATAATATTACTCAAATGTATTCTCTGAAACTCCACTTTCACTCCTTGAATCCCTCCCAAAAATATGTTATAGAAAAGAATGGTAGACTTCATTCAATTGGGTTCATTTAGAGCTGTCCCTGTACATCATGCCCCACACTCCATATTTAAATCCAATTGAAACTATCACAAAAGAAACTATAGTCCATATTATTCTAATGGAAGTGTCCCACTTCATTTGGACTGTATATGAAGAAGTTATGTCCGTTTTAATTGAACACTGCCATTGACTAGCTTCTGTGGACTCCTATTACAAAACCCTATCTTCCACATAGTTTATTCACATAATTATATGAATAAAGAGCTGAAATTTCACCAGAGGTACCTTGATATGTCTCTCAATACCATAGGATTTCACCATCTGAATCTGTTCTAGAAAAAAAAAAAAGTTATAGCAAAATGGGTAAGATGACTTGAAAATAACATACCTTAGAACACATCACCAAAAGACTTATCCTCCTTGAAATCCAACCTTCTTTACTTCTATTTTCCTCCTCAAATTGACTTGTATCAAAATGAATGTATAATGATGTTTGCCGTATACCACGACGTTTCATTTTAACATTAGGCTGACCATACCTCTTCTTTTATTCTTGTAATTCTTTTCTTTAATTATCTCGATGGCCTAATTACTCTTCAATTCACTTTGTCATCTCTAAAAATCTATTTCTCCTCAAATCATGAGGGGATCCACGGACGTGCCACATACCACCTGGAAACAACATGATGTATAATATCCATTCATGGGTGTTGTATATGCATGTGCATTGTCCTTCATGTCCAAATACCTTTATCAATCTTGCGGTCCAAAACCCATGACTAGGGTTGACATCAATGACAACAACCAATCTTCCAACAATAGCTTCCCAAACACATGGGGTTGAGAACCCTATAATAAGAAGATCCAGTTTCTTCTCCACCCCCCCATTTTTTTGAATTTTTTTATGTGCATTAAAGAATATGCTATGGTATAGAGAGGAAGTGGGTGTCTGTTGTTATAAAATTGGTTCACAAGCATGCAAGGGAACATAATGAAGAAAATAAAACAAAGAAGCAAGTGGAGAATAATAATGAACACTTGAGAGCATTACTCATCTCAATCAATAATGGCTTGCATGCATTTGGAGCTTTAGATCCTAGTAGCAACTAAGAAAATGAATTACGCAAGGTAGACAAATTGATAAGAGCATAGTATGAGGCACAAAATCCCATATAAAACTGCTAGGGATCTCATTATGGTCGGGGAACAATTAGTATGGGTTCCAAAATACAAGTGGCGCAAAACTAAGGAAACCCATCATAGGTAGGATCTATTGGCATATGAGTGTGAATATTGGCTAAGAAAAATGGGCTATAGCATCATCTTCCGAAAAGGTGGACCCTAATTCAAATTGGGTGGAAAAATGCTAAAATACAATGTTTCAAGGGGGAAAGTCCAAACCTATAAGGTAGCATGCGATTTATATGTGTGGGTCCAAAAAACATTAGTACTTAAGCAAAAAGGAGATCCCTTCTTAAGTCTTTCATCTAAAAGAAAATTGTTGCCTTGAAACAAACAATGCAAATAGAACCATGAACAAAATTTGGAAACAAAGTCCAAGTAGGTGAAAGTCTAATTTGATTAGGGATGCTTTTTGGTGTGGGAAGTATGTATATTTTTTTGTGTGCATGTGTGTTTTTTGGTATTTTTGGGTTTTTATAGATAGATAAAAAGGAGAAAAGTGGCTATACATGTACACATTACTCATGAACATTAATGTGATAAATTCTAATCTAAAACTTGATTTTGAAAACTATTAACACAAGTATTCTAACTTATATGGACATGAATGAATGTAATGAGTTCAAATTATATTCAAAATAGTTGAGCATGTTGGAACTACTTGAAGAGATGGTAGCTATGTACAATGTAAAAATTATTCAATTGTTCCACATGAAGTTCATGGGAATTTTGGTAAATAGTTAGGTAGATAATGTGAAAGGTCACAACATGAGCTAGAAATCAAATCATGACATCATGTTCAACTCCATTATTAGTGGATGACCTAAAAAAAATTCCACTAGAATGATATAACTCATTAGAAGGTGAATAAATGGCCCAATTATCAGACTGTAGATTGTGATTCCATCAACTTGTACCATCTGCAAATTTGATGTGAAAAATTTGTCGATCGACATCTAGAAAATACAAGAGAGGGTAAGAAAACAACCAAAATCAAAGAACACTAGATAAAATAATTTTTTTACATAATATACACTCATTCAGATGAGTTCGTTCAAGCATATAAAATTTTCAAGTCAATCCCATTAACAAGATTTTAATTGAGTAGAGTACCTTCATAATTGATGAGCTTATATGCCTCCTTGTACAAAGGGAATTTAACAATGTAAGAATCATACCATACAGATTTCAACTTTCCTAGGTTGAATTTATTATTATTCTAATCATAGCTTAGGACGAGGTCACCCTCACAAAAAGAGGAGTGTTTGATGTGACAATAATAACATGCTTTAATCCACTTCTTCTTGGCCTATATGGAGGGCAAGTAATCACAACATTGATCATTTTAGTGCTCAATTTGGGTGCAACATTGTTGTGTGGGGGATGAGCAATGAATAAGTTCAAAACCAAGTCAAAGTGAAGGTTTCTCACATTCAATGGGAGAAACTACCTTAGCACCATAAATCAGGTGAAAATGTGTGATCCAATTGTAGTTTTGACAAAACTTCAACATGCACGAAGTGCCAATAAAATCATATTGTAACAATTGGATTTGTGTTTGTCTAGCATCCATTAGAGAATGGCTTTCATTCATATCTTAGTAAGATCCTCAACTTGACCATTTATTAAGAATATGGGTAGAATATTCATATTTAAAACCCATTTTAGTGACAACTACTACCATCATATGATTAACAAAATATATTCCATGGCCAACATAAGTTGTTTAGGAACATGGATCCTAGTGATAACATTGTTAAAACAATTACTGTCAATGTGGAATCATCATTCGAAAGTAGCCACATATTTGGCCCATTTGCATAAATAGTTGATAGTTAATACTGTAGTTACTTGATAATAGGTTATCTTCCATGAAATTGACCCCCCATTTGGAAAAGGGGGGGAAGAGTCTGCATGTGTTTTAGGTGAAAAAATAGCATTTCTTACAACACTTGATGGCATGAATACAATCATAAAAAATAGAAGGCCAAAGATACTATTAGCTCTATGAAAAACCTGGGTTTATAGAAGGTGTCTAACATAGGCCCAATGTATTCTAGTGCACCAACATGTTCAACCTTCCAAAAGGAAGGAAGTCTCACTTGAAGTGCATATGATAGTTTCCATGTTTTTAATGTGCAAATTATTAAATATTTAGTGGAGTTGTGCAATCCATTACTTATCCTTTAATCACGTTTTGTTAAGATAAATGAACTAACAACATGCACATCAAGTATAACCACATACAAATCATCAAGATATATCACAAATGCAAACACATGGGTAGAATAGTTCTCCATTATATTAGAAGATCAATATATCATAACTTGTGTGTAGAACTCATGAGAGAGTAACTAACTCAAGACTCTTATATTTTCTAACAATAACAAGTCTTCACAACTACTAACTACTATAATAATGACTACTACACTCATATATATAGGTGACTGGTCCAGTGGTTGCAAATTATTCTAGAATATATTAAATAATCTACTAGTTGTAACTCACTCATACAAATGATATTTCTCCTTTAGAGACATGCACAGAGGGTGTGTAAGACAGACTCTCCTACACTTCCATATACTCAATCTTTGGTGGAACTGCATACTCAATCTTCTACTGTCTCATGGCTTATGTGGATTCACCTTCTACCAAACACTAATATGTGCTAGCACTCAGTAAAAAATAAGCGATAACAACTATTGATTTTTGTAGCTTTGGGTAGGTATTCTCACATGGCCTGAGTGTCAGGCACGTGGGAATCATTGTGGGCACCAAATTATCCCTTTCGTTTGGTGAAAACCCCCTTGTATTTTGAGCTAGGGGCTTGGGATCTTGGTGATGGGATTTGTGGGTTTGTTTTGGGGCTTCACACCCACAAGAAAGTCTAATTTGATGTTGACTTGTGGAGGGGATTCTATGTTGACCCCTAAGAATTGTATATAAAGGAGAGAAGTCATTGCGACATTTCATAGTGTAGAGTGTGTGGAGATATGATGGAGTTGGCATAAGTGAGTCTGCACTTGTGCCAAGGAGCTTGGTGATTTCAGCAAGGGAATGTCTATAACTCTGGAAAATATGGCCTAGGAAGAAGTTGTATGAGTGGAGCAAATCGTACAAAAGTGTCTATACAATTTTTTGTCTATGTACGTGGGTTGCAATGGGCACAGTCATGTACGTACATGGATTGCAATGGGAACAATTTCATATGTACATGGGTTGCAATAAGGTGAATCATATATATGTGGGTTGCAGTGGGAACAATCACATATGTACGCGGGTTGCAAAAGGGTCAATTGTGTACATTCGTGAAAAGTTTTCTGAGCAGGAGCAAGTCTGTATAGGATGACGTCAACATTAGTAAATGTGAAATAAACATGCCATATAGGCGGTCGGCAATAGATTTGTGGGAAGATGAAATTTCTCGGGATTTTTTGAGGCTTAGTTTTCTGATTTTTCTGGTTATTGGAGGACAAAGTTGTTCTCATATTTTTGGTGGATTTGTATTATCTGGGAGGGCTCGTTTTTCCCTCAGAATATCCAAATTTGATAAAGTTACAGAACATACATTTTGTGTCTCATGTGTATTGATGATTCATCTATGATCTTGTCGTTTCCACTGCTTCTATTTTCAGTCAATAATTTTCAGTGTAAATTTGTTCAGTGATAATAACTACGGTTTACTGTTAGCTCTCTAGGAAGAAATTTTCAGATCTAAAAATTAGTCACATAGAGTTGCATGTGAAAATTGACATGGTATCAAATATTTGGATTTGAAGAGAAGGGGATCATCCTTGAGACACATAACTACTACATGAGGTTGCATATTTTGTTTATGTTCGGACAATTCATAGGTGACAACTTTGAGATGGAGTTGTAATAGTGTTGAGGAGTTAGCTCTGAGAGGGAGATACAATGCTATTGTAGGTGGAAACATGTTAGATGGTCTCTAGTTTGAGATAGGGAGAAGACTATCCAAACAAGAAGTTGTGGACTATTGCAGCTCGGTGGTGTGGCAGGTTGGGAGTTTTGGTGGATTGGTGGAGAGCCTAAATCACAATATTATGTTTTGTGTTAGGTTTCCAACCCTATAGATGGACTTTTAGTGGCTTTTCATGGTGATTTGCAATGGTGCATCTCGGATGATTTTTTGAATGAGATGGATTTTTGTGTATGTTAGGTTGACGAGATAGAGTCTTCATTGGGGTGGAGAGTTGCACATTGTTGAGGTATGACAATGTATGAGGCATTTGACCTAGGAGGATGAGGACACTTGGAAACATGAGTTATGGAGGTCTAGAGTGGACTAGACGGATTTTCCATCCACAGCTCAGGATAGTTCAGATAGAGGACACAAGTTTAGTTGCATTGTGTGCATAGATAGAATGAGTTTTTTGGTGACTTAGATGATGGAATTGGGCAAAAGTTCATTGGATGCTCGTGACTTGGGTAAGAAAGATGCTTTCCTCAGAGGATTGCATGGTTCTTATACAGTGGGAACCACCGACACATGAGAAGGGCACATGATTTTTTCATGAGCTTCATAGTGTCTGACTCAGGTATATACAAGGAGTTTGGTATGAGGACCAGACATGTAGCGTAGGGATCTAGAGTAGTGATATTCCAGATGGAGTCATGGGATGTGTTGTGAGTGGAAAATGTGCTATGGGTGCAAGGAGTTTGTTCTCAGCCTTATCGATTGAGGAGTAGGGATATGCAGTGTTGTTCTGGGATGGAAAAGTGTTATTGGATGCCTAGAGGATCTAGCCTAGGCACATCATTGGTCCTGGAGTTAGAGAGGGAAAAGTATATAGGTTGAGGGACCAACCTATGCGTGTTGTGACCAACATGAGAAGAGAGACATATGAGGAGGAGCAGGTAGCTCCATCGGTGGTGAGGAAGGTGGCCCCACCAACAAAACAAGTATAGAGGGAGAATGTAGCTCCACCAGTGGTGAAGTAGGTAGCTCCACTAGTGGTGAAGCAGGTAGCTCCACCAATGGTACTTGCTCAGAGGAAGCTAGAGTTTAGAGGGAGTCATCCCTTAGGATATAGTGGGGAGGAGCAACCTCCCAGGATTGTGCATAGGACAATGGATAAGGAGCAAGTAGCTCCAGAGGTTGTGTAGAATCATAGGGAGTCCAATTTCAGAGGAATTCAATAGGCTCAGAGGGAGTTCAACTTCAGAGGGAGTCAAGATGCTTAGAGGGAGAGTCAATCACTCAGTGGAAGCCAACCTTTATGTCCAAGTGGGAGTGAGGCATCTTCCAAGACTGTTAGGAGGGTGTCATGGGTTGAGATGACCAGATAGGAGGATCAGGAGTGGGAGGCTTCTAGTAGGAGGATGTCGACTAGGAAGGGATCATGCTAGATAACATGATTTGCTTAAGTGACCGAGGGTGTATCCAATCAAGTGGATTGGAGAGCGGATGTGGTAGCGGATCTAGTGTGGGAGAAAGAGCTACTCCCAAGATGGGAGACATAGCTACTTCCAGATGATTGTGGAGTGTGGTGAGAATACCTCTCTCGCTAAGAGGACGTGTTTATTTTTGTAACTTCGAGCAGGTTATCTCACGTGGCCTAGGTTCCAGACATATGGGAATCATTTTGGGCACTAGATTATCCCTTTCGTTTGGTGAAAATACCATTGTATTTTATGCTGAGGGCTTGGTGATGGGATTTGTGGGTTTTTGTTGGGGATTCACACCCACAAGAAAGTCTAATTTGATGTTGACTTGTGGAGGGGCTTCTATGTTGACCCCTAATCCTTGTATATAAAGGATATAGGTCATTGTGGCATTTCATATTGTGTAGAGTGTGTGGAGACATGATGGATTTGGAATAAGTGAGTCTACACTTGTGCCAAGGAGATTGGTGATTTCAGCAAGGGAATGTCTATAATTCTGGAAAATATGTCTTAGGAATAAACTATACGAGTGGAGTGAATCTTACAGAAGTGTCTGTACAAATTTTCGTATATGTATGTGGGTTGCAATGGGCACAATCACGTACATACATGGATTACAGTGGGAACAATCCTGTATGTATGCGAGTTGCAGTAAGGTGAATTGTGTATACGCAGGTTGTAGTGGGCACAATCACATATGTATGCAGGTTGTAGAAGGGTCATTCGTGTACATCTGTACAAATTTACCTGGGTAGGAGAATGTCCATATAGTATGACGTCAACAACAATATAGGTGATGTCAACAATCCGTACAGGTGGTTTGCAACAGATTTGTGGGCAACAAAAATTTCCAGAAGTTTGTTAAGGTTTGGTTTTCTGATTTTTCTGGTTATTGGAGGACAATATTGTCCTTAGATTTTTGGTGGATTTGTATTGGTTGGGAGGGCTGTTTTTTCCCTCAGAATTTTTGAATTTGATAAAGTTATAGAATTTTTTTTTGTGTCTCATGTGTATTGATGATTCATCTCTGATCTTGTTGTTACCACTACATATATTTTCAGTCAATAATTTTCAGTGTAAAATTGTTTAGTGATAACAACTAGGGTTTACTGTTAGCTCACTAGGAAGCAATTTTCAGATCTGAAAATTAGTCACATAGAGTTGCATGTGAAAATTGAAAATAACTTCCTAACCACACATTCCAACTCATCCTTGAGTTGTGTTCTATATCTAATTCTTCGTAAATGGGCTCTAGGTTTGGAATTTCTCTTATAGTCACGTCCCTAAATCTAGTGAATTCATCCAAAACATTATTCCAACTTGTGCTTTCTTCCTAGATTTTCTGGGCATACTTTGGTGTTGATAAGTCTATTAAATATTCCACATTTGGTATTAATTATATTAATTCTTCCATTTTAGCATCTACATTTTGCTTCATCATTTGGTTGCCATTAGTTGAGACTGCTCTTTCCTTGCAATTTCTCTTTTGAGGTTCCTTAGCTATTTATATTCATATTTAAGAGCATTCAAACTTATCTTTATGCAATGTACTTCTTCTATATTTTCATATACAACATCTGATGTGATGACCTTAGTAGACACATTCTCATACCATTCTTTCAATTTCTCTATCTCCTTTTTTTTTTTTTTTTTCTCAGGTTTTGCAGGGATATCTCCATGACTCTATAACTTCATCCATAAACTCTAGAATTTTAGCTATATCCACTCTAATTTCTCTATCTATGCTTAGGATTCAACAATTGCATGCTCAATGATTAAAACTTTTCTTTTTCGACAATATTCTACCTTAGTGGCTTCCAATCTTCCAATTTCCCCATTTTCACCTATTCCCTTCTTTCTTCTCTATTTACGGTGGACTTCAACAACCCATTACTATTTTCTACAATCTATCACATGGTTGTTGTTACCTTGGTTACAACATAAGTTTTTTGCTGAGAAATTTCCAGATCCTCGAGTAGGTGTGTGGGAACCTCCTCAAAACATGTAGAGATATTTTCCCCTACCTTTGATGTGGATTCATGGACTTTATCTTCACACTTTCTCTCATTAGTGTCTTGTTTATTCAATATTTATATTGAAACAACTCTCTCCTTTATCTGAATTATACTAAGAACGAAATGAAGGAAGATATATAACAAGGAACACACACACACACACACACACACACACGCACACACACACACACACACACACACATATTAATACACAATATTTTTTAATGAACGAAATGTACAAGAACTATAAACTGCAGAGTGAATTGAACTCACTAGAATGGTGGTAGCTTATCTCTGAGAAGTGATATGAAGAATACACCCATTTGTAAGAAGATGATTACAATGAGGCTCCAAAGGCATTTTTAACATAAATCATAAATGAGAAAACCATAAACATCCAAAACCATAACCATGAAAGATGAAATGCGAAAAGGGTTGTGGGCCCCTAAAGGATTATTTGATATGTCAACTTCTCAAGGGCATTACTTTTTCATATGATCTCCGTTTGGGGTTCTCAGTACCTCGTCAGAAATGTCTATCTAAGAAGTATATACTCCGAATGACCCATTCCAAAGTCATCGTCTATTGGATGGGAACTTTCGGGTAAAAAATATATCGTTTAGGGCCTCAAAACGTCCCTGAAAGTTTGGGACCCGAAAAACCGTAGAAAAACTGCTAAGGTGGAAAACTGTGTTTTGAGCTAGTGGAATAGGTGGGTGGCCACCGATATCCACCTGGATCACTCCTATACTTACTTAACCATCCTTGCATGGGATTCCTCTACTGCTTTCTCCATTTATTCTCCTTTTTCACGACCTACTTGACTTGCATCTACATTCTCTTTCAATTTCCCATTTTCTTGTCTATTTCTTAAGTTGTACATTATGAATCCATTGTTCCCTCATGTAATCATATTTTTCCTTATCTCTACATTTCATCTCTATCATTGATTATATAATGATCTTGGCCAGTGAGGGAATTCCCATCTTCCATAGTTCAATGACATGCTACATCTATACCTCAAATCCTTCGTAGACATATTCCTCGTTAGGGCCACTTATGGTATACTGAATGGATCTACTCAACCACTTCCTTACCTTAAAGACTCCATTGTAGAATGTTTTTGTTCAATCTAAACCTTGAACTCAAACCTAAACCTAATTTTATGCATTGTGTTTGCTGGGTTACATATTGCACCTGGCATTGGTTGCAACACTAGGGTGGTCATCTTAGGAGGGCTAGAAATGGGAATTCATTGAGGGACTCCAATGAATATGAATTTTGGTTTAAGTAAAAAAGATTCTCCACTATTTAAATTTTCAAATGAAGCATATATAATCATAAATTATTGCTTCTTACTCCTCACCCAAGATATTTACCCTTCTAAACTATTGTCCCAATGACTTCACCATTTTATTTTCCCTATCCAATAAGATCTTCCCTATGGATGACCATTTATCTTGTTGAGTGTAGAGTCCTAGATTTCATTTTTGACTATGATGGTGGTGATGTCTTAGCTAAAATTTCTTAAATTCTCATTCCTTCATAGTTTGGTTCTTATTGGGGTTACTTCTATGATAGTTCAATGAACCACATGTCACTTAGGAGTGACAATTATTCTCCTTCAATTTCTTATGCACCTCGACCAAAATCCTCTGAATCTTACTCCTTTAGGGGTGTAGGGATGGGAATTAATGTTGTGGTACCCAAGACATGTCTGTGTAGTATTATTGACATCCTTAATTGCAAATATTGTCAAGATGAAATCAAGGTGTATGGTGGTGAGAGAGTACCCTCTTTGGCTATCTAAATTTGAAGCACTTAGTGCAACCACAACATCAAGAAATTGGAATTTCACTTTGTTGTGGAGTAGAACCTTCACCTAGGTCATAGTGCATGTAGCCCTTTCCTTCAGGGACACTCAAAGGTTGCACACTAGTTGACTACATGATGCACCTGAAATAGGAGGAGGAGGTTGTATGGGTAGTCATGTTTCCAGGTTATAATCCCTTCCATGGAAAATACTAAAACCATTCTTCCTCCACATCTATGAGTCATTTAACTCAATGGAATCTAATGTGTCTCCCTCCTTGTGCCAAGCAATGGATTCTTTCCATCACCACCACCCATCATTATGAGTCTACTCAAGTCATTGCTCAAATCCAACACTACAAGCCTATTACATGCCCCTTGTTTTGAAAACTCTTTAGTGGTCAGGAAGTGTGTAATTTTATTATTTCCATGGACTCATTATGGAGAGACTTGGATAGATAGAAAAAATCCCATCAATGTTGATATGATCCATGCCATTATAAGTTTGTCACGAGATGTGAAGGATTCCATTGATGTGTTGATAGTTCATGCTATAGTGTAGAAAGATAGAGTTTTCATAAAAGAAAAAATGGATTTGTGAACAAAATATGGCATGAAACCCAAGAATCAATACTACGATGTAGCCTATGTTAACCATTTTCCAATTAGTATGGAAGTAAAAATGCTATATATAATAAAATAATGGACCTGTAGGAAGCGTGAGTGTTCAAAATAGGTCATCCATGTGGATGACATCTACATGAATTCCATAGGATTGAATGGGTGAGGTGTCTCAATAATGATGTCCTTTAGAATGTATTAGATGCATAGGATAGGAATAATTACTTCATTTTTGGGAGTTTCTTGCTACCCATTTCATTCTCACGGTGGTCGGAGCTAGAAAGCGTTTAGCTATCATAGTGGGATATGCAAGACAAATTTGGTGCAACAAAGTATGAAGTCCTCTCTCCTTCCCACATAAATCTTACTGATCAGATTCATTCCTCGTACAGGGAATGAATCTGATCAGTTTCTTCTTTACCTAGGCTTAGATGTGCTGATGATGGGTCTTGATATGGACTTGAAAGGTCGACCTCTGATAAAAAATACTGTGGTTTCTCTGAATCCTCAAAACAATCCTAATCTTGTTCCCCCTCCATTCCAAGTATTCATTCAGTGAAAACTTAGGGAAGAAAATATACTTGTAGATGTCATAACCCACTAACTACACCTATTCAACATATTTTTTCAAGTGCTCATCCTTATGCACACACACCTACATGTCAAGTCTCTCTTCCAAGTAAATTGGGTTGTACACCTCCAAATCGAGGCTTTATCCCCTTTTGGTTTTTTCTTCTAGGTCATGCTACCTATTGTGGCCCTACCTACCATTAGTATTGTGTGTGGTGGCATTCTCCTTATGCAACAATACTACTTCATACCAAAATCTAACTTCAACCACTACTAATTCCCACCGACTAAACCTTGCTCAAATGTTTCAAGTTGTCCCATTATCTCCATATCCTTCTCTTGACAATCCTTGAATCCATTTTTCTATAATAGACATCCTTTATCAACTTTGCAACTCTAACTATTACAGACTTGGCTCTGAAAATATTATAATGATCTAATATCTTGTGTGTTCCAATGATATAAAAAAAATTCAAAATGCAACCCATAAAGCCCCACTTTAAATTATTTTCCTGGGATCAACAAGGTTTGAAGTGTGCACCATCCCAACCATTTAATATTCTACTTGATCTCTCCTATTCAACATAAATTCTTAACAAATCCTATCTAGATATGGTCATTAATAAACGACAAGAAATTTTGTAGTGACTTTCTAGACCATAAATCCAAACTGATTGTCTTGGTCATGGCTCGTGCAAGATTAAAATATTGTTCTAGTTCCACCTTATTGCAATCACATTAAAGGATTACAAGACTTGATTCCTCTATAAACCAAAATACTCTAAGTATATATTTTCGACGTAAATGCTTCCCTTCCATAGAGACCTGACCCTACATAGAAATATCCCTTGGTATACATTATATTAGCCCACAGTTTCCCAGGTTCCTATGACACCCAGTACATCCCATATATATATCTCAAATTCCCACAAACACCCCAACCACAAAGATTTTCTATGGTACAATAATCTTAAGTCTAGGAATAACACACCAAAATAGATTTAAATTTATGTATTATTTCTAGACTTTAAATCTATTTTGATGTGTTATTCATAGACCTGCAAAGTAACAAATTAACAAATTAACAAAAAAATTAATATGAATGGAAATTGTTGAAATGATTTTTCACATAAATTGACTTGTAGAAACGAAATTTCTAGAATAAATGTTGAAATTGAGTGTTATTGTGGTACACTAACTCTCCACCCCCCACCCTCTACTAAGAGCATATGGTGGTTATGTAGGGGTTGGGGATGCATAGGGATTTATGAATGTAACATTCACCCATCACCCCTTTAGTTGGTCATCTAACTGTGCGAGATGCATTACACCATAACCAATTATGTACATAATTTTGTAGGATTAATTCCATTGCATTTTCAAATTTCTAGAATGCTTCCAAAATTTACGATCATACATTAACACAAGATTACCCTATTCAAATTTCTTGATCCTAATGTGCCTATTGTGCCTATTATGCCATGCCTTTTTGGTGCTACTTTAAGAAGTTGTTTATGTGTAATTCTTGTAAACTATATTCACTTATATGTAAGCCTCATATGCTCTTGGAAGTTTCCTCTTAGATTTATTAACATTATTTACAGATGGCCTTTGGAGTCTACCAAGGATTGGTACAACTGGATGATCACTTTCTAAATTAGGTTATAGGATTCCTCTCACAATTTTCCTATAAAATCCTATCTCTTCGATGGCTATAAGGCTTAGCTCTAGTTAGTCTCTTGAAAGTCTTAAACCTATGCAAGTGAAGTAATGCATATAGATTCTTGAGAAAAATAGATAGAACAACAATGGCTCACATACAATACATAAAGTTTACCCTTGAAACTCTTAACTAATAAAACCAACATAACTTAGAGACTGACCAAAGTTCCCCTCTTCAAAATTCTTGGTCCTAATGTTCATGTTGTGCCATGCCTTTTGTTTAAGAAGTTTTTTATGTGTAATTCTTGTAAACTATCTTCACTTATATGTAATCCTCATATGCTCTTGGTGGTCTCCTCTTATATTTATTAGCATTATTTATAGATGGCCTTTGGAGTGTACCAAGGATTGGTACAACCTTATGATTAATTTCTCAATCAATTCATAGTCTTCCTCTCACAATTTTCCTTCACAATCCTATTTCTTCGGTGGCTATAAAATTTAGCTCTAGTCAATCTCTTAAAATTTTTAAACCTATGCAAGTGAAGTAATGCATATATATTCTTGAGAAAAATAGATAGAACAACAATGACTCACAGAAAAGACACAAATATTTACCTTGGAAACCCTTAATTGGGAAAACCAACCTAACTTAGAGACTGACTAGAGCTCCCCTCTTCAAATTGCTTGGTGCTAATGTGTCTATTGTGCCATGCCTTTTTTTTTCTACTTTAAGAAGTTGTTTATGTGTAATTCTTCTAACCTATCTTCACTTATATGTAAGCCTCATATTCTCTTGGAGGTCTCTCTTAGATTTATTGTCATTATTTACAGATGACCTTTGGAGTCTACCAAGGATTGGTACAACTTGATGACCACTTGCTCAATCAAGTTATAGGCTTCCTTTCACAATTTTCCTTCACAATCCTAGCTCTTAGATAGCTATAGTCAGTCTCTTGAAAGTTTAGAAACTATGCAAGTGAAGTAATGCATATATATTGTTGACAAAAATAGATAGAACAACAATGGATCACATAAAATACATAAATATTTACCCTGGAAACCCTTAACTCAGAAAACCAACCTAACTTAGAGTTTCACCTCTATATTCTTCCTTGTATTAACTTGATCATTCATAATACAATATTTAGGTATTCTACAACATATAAAACCATAGTTCGTTAACCCAAATTAGATTACAACCCTAATCCCTTAAATAGGATTATATTACAATGGGTCCAAAAAACATTGGCTAAAAAAGACAAAAAATAGGTAAAAAACAAACCAAAAATGACCCCCCCAAAAATTTAGGGTGCTACCCCAAACCTCAACCACTCGAGGTTACCACCCTTTTCCATAAACCATTTTGATCAATGAGGAGGGATAATTACCACCTAATTTCCCTCCCTTCCTCCCTAGTGGTTGTTGGATTTTCCCCTGGTGTAGTCTGCATGAAAAGAATACAACACATCTCCAATGTTTGTTTCTCTAGCCTTGATTAGGCTCCCTAACTGGAATTAGCCCCTTGTTCTGTAATAGTTTTGCCAAATTTTGTTCCCTCATTGGATTTCTAGCCTACTCCCACTATATTACAAACTCTAACTTTTCATCTCCTCTGCAAAAGAATAATTTATGCAATACCAATCAATTCAATTCCCCAACTATCAACTTCCCAATCATTCCTCAAAATTTCATGAAATTTGTGATTTTCTTTCCATATGTCAACAAGTGGACCAGCCTCAGGTAATAGTATTGTGCCTTTCCATCTCCATGATTTTTCCCAATCAAGTTTTCTCAGGAAAAAATTGATAGCCCAAAAACTCAATCACCTTTTCCTGATCACTCTTCTTAATAAAAAAAGTCTTAATCCTAACAAAAGGTTAGGCTCCTCTCTTCTTCCTTCGTTTTAGGATTTTATACAACTTATTGAGTTTTCTTCCCTAGATTTGTCAAGTCTTCTTCCACATGCTCTAAAACACCGATCATAAAACCTTAGTCACTTTCTTGATAATTGGGCGTATCATATGATCAGTTACATTATTTGTCACCTATTCAACATTCTAGCCTTGGACTGGCTAACCTTTCTGTCAAGCAATGTTTTTTAACATAGTTAACAACTTGATGAGAACTCTCCAAATATCTTGTTATTTTAGAGGTTGCATTTAGTCATTATTTTTACCCCTAAATTGAAAAGTGGCACTACTGGTAGCACCCTTTTTTTGTTTGGGGTTAAAATTGCAGCCTTTCACAGCCATGATCCATAATTCTACTAACAAAAACCTTAAAATTGAGAAGTGTTTTTTTATTTTTATTTTATTTTTTTAATTTTTTTTATGGTTAAAATTACAACTTGTCTGAAACCATGGCTGTAATAATTGGCAGCATTGCAACCAAAATTCTATATTCAAACACTTAATTTAAAAGTAGTGCTACTAGTAAGCAACTATTTTTTTTTTTTTTTAGGGTCACAATTACAATTTTCTTAAAACCATGGCCTTAAAAATTGATACCATTGAAACCAAAATTTTAAAATCAACCCCTTAACTGAAACTCCCTTTTTTCAAAGATAAAATTGCAACATTTTTAAAACCATGACATAATAAACAAATTTTGTTGTGAAAAAACAAAGGGAAAAAAGAAGAAGAAAATTAAATAACTAGTTCAGGAAAAAACAAAAATAAAGGGGGAAAACCCCCAAAAGTAGGGGAAAATTTGTGTTTAAATTTTTTTAATTATAAAAAATAACATTAAAAAATAAAATAAAAACCTTCACCCTCTAAAAAAACACACAAATTAAATAATAATAATAATAAAATAAAATTAAATAAAAATAAACATACATAAAACAATTTTTTAATGTTAAAATATATTTTAAAAACAAATTGAAAGTAAATAATAATAATAATTTTGTATTTAAAAAAGAAACAAATTAAAAAATTAAAACGAAAAATAAAATAAAAACTCCTCCTTCACCCTCCTTTGTCGTCCCTATCCTTCCTCCCACCACTACCCCACTTGCTTCCACACCCCCCCTTCCCCCGTCCCCTTCTTGACCCTCTATACCACCCACACCACCTAAAGGAGTGACGAGTCTATACATGTCGCTCCTTTAGATGTGGGCGGGGTGTATGAGAGGGGCATCCCTCGAGGCGTATGATTTTCTTTTCAACAATACTAATTTCATATGTCTTGGTTTCAAAAATGTTGCAATTTTAAGTTTGAAAAAAACGGGTGTCAATTCAAGGGATGATTTTAGGATTTCAGTTGCAATAGTGCCAATTGTTGCAACCATGGTTTCAAACTAGTTGTAATTTTCACTCTGAAAATAAAAACTAAAAAATATTATTCAAATTTAATTATTTTTTTTACAAATCATAATTGAGAAAGTTAATTTTAACCCCGAAAAAAAAGGTGTTACTAGTAGCACCACTTTTCAATTCAAGGATTGGTTTGGTGTTTTTGACCCAAAAATATGGGTTTTTATGGCTAGAGTCTCATTTTGATGTCACAGTTCTAGTCAAATTAATAACCATGTTTTTTGTACTTATGTTGAGTACTAGATTTCAAGCAAGGAATTCATCTCCCTTTTCTTGGAAAGGTGATACGTATTTTCTTTTGTCACCTCATATAGATTCTCTCAACTTTCCTTTGCTTTGTGGAAAATGAGCATGATTTCTTTGAGACTGCACCTATCATGTGCTTGGTTGTTATAGACCAAAATGCCTTATTTGTGCATACAAGACATTGACCCTTCCATTTTCATACTTTTCCAAAATACTGTTGAGGCTTCCTTTTAAAAAACCATTTTTTGGATATTGTACACACCCTGCTGCACTAATAGCCCGTGTACACATGTGTGTTGCATGCTAGTTATCCCATGTTTACCTCCAAATTTGCAAAAATATAAAATTGCACAGAATTCAGTGGAGTTTATGGGATATGGAGGGTTTTCTAACCATTTTACCCCTTGTAGCCCACCCCCAAACCAAATAACCATATTTTTCTCATATAAAAAGAGGTATTGGGGAGTCATTTATGAACATGAGCAAGAGAATAAGAAAACTCTGCCAAAATCCCTTCCTTTTCTTAGCCCAAGATTTGCATCCCATTCTGAGTTATAGCCTCAACCTTCCCCTCCAACCTTTTCTCCTTATGCAATCCTTCCTCCTTCCCTTGGTGATATGTTGGTTGCAAGAAGCTAATGTGGGATTTATGCACTTGGAGCCACAACAAAGGATCCTAGACTTGGTTCGTAGAGCGGTTTCCAGCAAAGGTTGTAATCCTTTTTATCTTGAAATTGAATAAAAGCGTTTATCCTTGTCCCAAAACCCCATGTTTACATGCTTTTGTTAATTTGCGCATTTATATCTATGTCTATACTTTTAAAGTGATCAGTAGAGATTGCATATGTTGTTGCATTGTATTCCTAACCTTTTGCAGGTCATCTTTGGGAGGAGACATGTGATCTAGGAGGCAACAACAAGTGAAAGAGGTCTACGCCAACTGCAAGAATTAAAGGTGCACTCATTGACACTCTCTTTCCTTTCTCTTTCATCGCTTAGTTTAGATGGTTTTGGGGTAGATTAAGGGTAGGTCAATCTTTTAAGGGAGTTACCGCTATGCCTTTACCTTAGACCCAATTAAGGGGGATTTTCCCCGTAGCAGAATTGGTGACTCCACTGGGGAGTATCTCTAGGGTCTTAGTGGGAGATTTTGGTTTGATCTGATTTTTTCAGTTTTTGTTTGAGTTTTCCAAGTTTACGGAGTCAGTTAGGGTCTCTGGTCACCTTCCAAGTGCCTACCAGCCTTCCCTTCCCAGTTGGTTTTCCAAACCTTTTTCTTTTTGAAATTTTGCAGAGGTGTACATGCCCTATCCTATGTATAACACACATACATATGCGGTCCACATAGTATATAGCCTGCGTACATACACAAGCTTCTCGTGTACAACACATGTCTCTGTGTTTTGGAAGGGTTTTTAAAAAAGACTTTTTCTTTCATGGAAAGAAGCTCTATGCTTCTCAGGCCTTCTTGAACTCTTTAGGGTCTATGTTAATTGTGTTTGGTTGGGTTAAAGATTCAGTTTATCTTGCACTTTGTAAAGAACCCCTGTTGTTTCTTTATTTTCTTTTGTTTACTTTGAAGGTTTAGGGTGAACTTATAAGCGTTAGATCCTCCTGTGGATTCCAATGAATCCCTGCATTCAAGCAATGGTTTAGGGTCTGTGTTAGTCTTGGGTTTATTTTCTCTTTACCTTGTTTGTTCTTTGAAAAAAAAAAATATCATTTACTTGTGATTTTCTTTTCTAAGCATTCAAAAAATAAAAAAATGTTGCATTTAGTTATGCATTTTAGTTTGGTAGTTGTATCATAGGCTATTTATGACAAAAGAAAAGAGTTCCATTTCCAAAGTTCCTTCTTTGCTATTTCCTTGAAAGTTTAGTAGTTTGCATTTACATTTTAAAACGAAAAGCACATTCTAGGAAACTCTTTGCATTGGACTATACTTGGAAAACTTTGCATTTACAAATATTTAAAAGTCATTTTTCAATTGTAGAACCTTGTTTTCTTTTGAATGAATTCTCTAAAGCTTTTATTTCTTCTCTTTCGTCTCTTCAAAACACCATAAGTTGCATGTATGTAACCTTTTGAGTAAA
Source organism: Picea sitchensis (assembly GCA_010110895.2). Lineage (NCBI taxonomy): Eukaryota > Viridiplantae > Streptophyta > Pinopsida > Pinales > Pinaceae > Picea > Picea sitchensis. Next base: position 39,126 of record SNQJ01S0000802.1, on the reverse strand, counting down.
TCAAGCCAATTAAAATCAATGATTAACACTTAAAATCAACTAGACTTTTGTTTGTAGGGTTCATCAAGTAGTCTAGGCTCTAGGGCCTTGAAATAGGTGTGGATAGGAAAATCTTTAAGGCCTCTTAAATAAACATTAGATTATGTGATAGGGAGTGTCAAAGTCTAGTTTCATAAGAGTTAGTCGAGACTCTCCTCTAACATAGGGGCTAAACACGAGGTCGCGTGAGGAAACGTAGAGGAGATAACCCCTTCAAATCCGGATCGAGCGTAGTAGGGATCGTATGTTGAGGGTTGTTCTTGGAATTTACGTTGATTACATTTGACTACGGAGCCTCATGGACCTCAAATACATTTGATATCCTTAGTTTTATTACAAACCATTTGCCTTCGGTACCCTTGAAAGGCTTCAAAATTTGTTATCTTTCTCATTATGATCAACCCGACTGTCGACTGTACCTGCTCGATGACTGACTGCGAGCTAGAAACCTAGTTTCTTGTTTTTAGGGACTTACACGGGTGACTCCAGGGGTATACCGCGGTACTTAGGGCAGACGTCGGATCTCACTTTGTAGATTATACCTGTATGGGGTTTCCATGTTCGAGTTAAACTTGCACTGATAAGTTTCTCTAGTGTCGATTGGCGTAACAGTTCTTCTTGCTAGTCAATTGTTTTCTTGATTTCCCATTAGGAAATTTTTAGTGTGTGCTCTGTGTTTCGAACTAGCTCAACCTTAGAGTATCGGTTGATCATTTCACAAGGTGGAATATCAAGAGCTCCACCGTTTGCGTAGGCAACATGGCCTGCCATTGGTTACTTTGGAGCCACCTCTGCCACCGCTGAGGCACAGACTAGATCAAGAGGGTTCATTTGAAGTGACTGAGCCACAGGAAACTGTACTCGAGCCATATCCTAGAGAAGACTTTCCTACATCAGAGCCTAGAGGAGTCCACTGTTTCTGACCTCGAAGCTGAAGGCTTCAGTCTCGCAAACCCTCTGATCACTGACTTATCGACGTCATGTCTTATTTAGATAGTCCCTCCTGATGTGAATTCACTTGAACGTCAGTTTCTTAGATGAGAGACAATGGAAGCAACTGGTGCTACTTCTTCCGGTAGTCCTCATACTCCCATCTTGGCTACCATGAGAGGGGGTGTCATTCCTCCTCCCCCACCTCCACCCATAAGGACTATGAATTTCCAAACACCCATTACTTTGGGAAGTGGCATAGTCCCTTCAATGAATCTGACTACTTTTCCCTCTATCCATAATGCATATGGCTCTCCCTTTTCATATGGGATGCTAGGTTTTGACTCTAGTTCGGTCTTAAACTACTTTGCTCTACAAAATATTGGTCTAGGGACATGGAGCTCTAATGATCCCTTA
>SNQJ01S0000802.1:18006-37730 GCA_010110895.2 Picea sitchensis | reverse complement strand
GCTGTGAATCATTTCTAAAGACTGGATTAGCCAATCCCATGATCTTTGGAATATTTAAAGAGGAGATGACCAATGTCTTTATTAAACCTTGGTGAAAAATACTGCCTTTAGCTGTAGCAGGATGAGACTTCACCCTCTTGGACATTTTAGATAAACTCTTAAGTAGGAAATAGGGTAAATTGAGAGGATAATCCCCATTAATGTGAATTCACAGTATGATATGGTAAATATAAACCAGTGGAAACCTACCCTCACATGTGATATACCTGTGGATGATCATCAAAGAAGTATGCCATTCTTTCTTTACCCAACTATGTGGAATTCCCTTTTTTCAGTTAGGGTTTTGTTTTTTTGGGATTAAGAACTGATTTACGAATTCCATAACCACATTCTCTTTCTTCCACCACCTTTATCCACCAACTGACAATTTACATGCTCTTGCAATTGAATGCTTAGTCACCATCATCAGTAATTTCACAATTACAACTTCAAAGCCATCAAAATTATGTGAGAAGATCATTGAGATCTGTTCATCGTGTCCTTGGAAGGTTGTAAGAAACTTAAAGCAACCTGCATATTTAAACCTCTGCAACATTTGGGGGTATGATTCAAGTAATTTCATGCCCTCTGGTTCCAATCTAATAATTTGTCCACTCTTCTTCAGTGCCATGCTGTTGATATAGTCCTGTAAACAGATCTGCGAGGTTTGATACTGAGAATTTGAAAACCTATGGACTGTTAGAAACTAAAAATTCTTCTTTTTCCAATTTGATTTCTGCACAAAATACCCGATACATTAGAATAAAAGGTGATAGTTTCTATTAATGATATAAAAACGTGTTTGATTTGATGCAGGTCAGGCTGATACAACTCAATCCCTCAGATATAATGGTTATAATTGCAGTATCAACTTGAGAAGAGATCGTGGAGAGGCATGCAGATCTTCTATTCATGATTTGCACAATTATGATGTGATCAGAGTGAGCTGGCGCATGTAAAAACATGATTATCCTTGGTGCTGCAGGGATAACGCTATTCCTGTAGCGCCATTCATGACTTGGCATAAATTTTGAAAATTCAAAAATGAATAGACAAGTGACGTGACAAGATTCATCAAATCAAATCCTAAACGTTTACAAACTTAAGAAAATCATTAAAAAGTGCAAAAAATGCAAAGAATGACAAATCAATCCAAGGGGTAAAAACTAAGTTTCAGGCAACAAAACATAAGCAGGGAGGATTAAGGATTAGGGACACTCTCTTAATCAAAAACAAAGTTAAAGACTAACATTGACTCCTTCTGGGGGTAAAGTTTCACGAGGAAGCTTTAAGAACTATTGACCAATGCCTTCATATCCTTTTGTTTCTCTTTATTTTCCCGTTCTATCATCCTTTATTAAAAACCACAAACTATAAAGAAACAATTACATTGGGTATATGGAGTCTTTATTTGAGCTCAAAAATAACAACCACAAAACTGCAAAGTCTTTCCATTGGGCTATGGAGTCCTTATTCTTGCATACTGAAAAAAAATTGCTCGGATGCAATCTTATTCAACCATTCTACTCTACTTTCCTACTGAAATCATGTTGATCATGTGTAGTTGAATTTCCAATGCAACCATGAAATGAATTCACTTCCAAGAGGGTCTTCTTCCTTGCAGGTAAATAAGAAAATGTAGAAAAACTGTTATTTTTGCAGCAAAAAATGAATGGGCAGCCCATACTTACAGCTGCAATTTTATTTAATTCCACACGTTGCAAAATTTTGAACCTCTAGAAACACGAACTCCATGTAGAGAGCCACAGGATCCTGCCAATGGTACTACATCTCTAGCTGATACAAGAAGCCATATTGTTGCTCTATGATTTTTGCTCCATTTATGAGAGCATAACTCATTTGAAGATCACTGGTTTTATCAAAAGCATCTGGAACCTGCTCATATGCTTCTTGGATAACATTGTTCAAAACAAAATTATCATCATGAGAATCAAGAGGTTGATCCTCATCTTCCACGTTGCCTTCAGATGCATAACTATAATACATCGACTTCGACTCTTCATGGATGATGGATTGGATGCCTTCATGAATTTGTTGGTTAGAATTTGTCATATCATCAACATTTGGATCTAGGACTTCAAGATCATCATCATACTTATCAAACAAAGGCTGATTTGAAAGTTTTTCTGAACTTTGAAAACGAAGGACCTCTACTTCACAATCACATTGAAAAAATGAGCGTATATATGTTGTTTGATCATCATAATAATTTTGACCATAAGATGCATATGAAGCAACATCAAATACATTTGCAACTACTGGTTTTTCTTTCTCATCTACAATATGATCTTCAACAAGAATTTATTCAGTCAACAACTGATCTTCAAATAGATTAGGAACAACATTTGTATCAAAGTCACTACTATTAGAAACATTCATATTGAAACCAAATGCATCTAAAGTATCATTGTTATGAATTTCAAGATCAAAATGCTGAAAATATTCTTGTTGTAGGATAGATTTAGAAGAAGATATGACTGATAATGAATCTTCTTCCTCTTCCTTGAGGTAATCATCCTCTTCATCTGTACTGTTAGAGGAATCAATTTCTTGAGAATAATATCCTGATTTACATTTCTCACAATCTACCGAAAGAAGCTCAACTGGAAAATACCTTTTACATTGTTCATTGAATGCAACATGAAATTCTCTTAAATTTCAAATGCATACCAAATGCATCTAAAGTATCATTGTTATGAATTTCAAGATCATAATGCTGAAAATATTCCTGTCGTAGGACATATTTAGAAGAAGATATGACTGATAATGAATCTTCTTCCTCTTCCTTGAGGTAATCATACTCTTCATCTGTACTGCTAGAGGAATTAATTTCTTGAGAATAATATCCTGATTTACATTGCTCACAACAGTATACCAGAATAAGATCAATTGGAAAATACCTTTTACAATGTTCATTGAATGCAACATGAAATTCTCTTAAAGAAGAAATGCTGGAAGCAGGAAGAGATCTGTACAAGACACGTGCATCACCCTCCAAAGAGTACATAAAATTTTTCATCAATGCATCTTCATGATGAATATTCAACTGATCCATGCATTGATGAAACTTAATCAAATGTAGTACCAAATTTTCCTCATCCTTTTCTCTGAATCATGGCTGACAATATACCCATATATTGATAGTAGGAACATCATTAGGGAAACCAACAATAGCAGATAAATTAAATGGTGAAAACCTCCATGCCAAAATGGCTTCCATAGCATTTGACATCTCAGATCAGTGGATTTGTCAATGGATTCTTCCTTCATGGAGTCGCCGGGTGAATGATACATTCAGAAAAAATATCCAACTCCTGTTCACCATTAAGAGCTAGAATTGATCATTTTCGTTCTCCCAGGGATAAATACTTCGTGTCTCCATCCCCGACAATGACGCCAAAACATGTTAGTCCCTATAGTTTCACTTGACTGTGAAAGGGAAAGCTAGAGCATCATCAAGTTATTGCAATAATATTTTAAGGGTTTTATGAGGTTTTTAGAAAATGGTTGAAAGTTGGTTCAAGGGTTCAAAATAAACACATAACTCAAATGTAACATCAAGTTAACATCCCACCGACTTAGTAAATGGTAGACACATAAATAGATCAGACAATAAGGTAAATAAAGAAAAGAATATATGAGAGTATTCAATCTGTCAAATCCATATATATTTCTTATTTCAAAATATAATTGAGAAACAAGAACATGTACTTGAAGACAACCTTGATAATAAACAAAAACAACAAAATTTTCACTGTGTTCCTTAAAATCAAGAAATCAAATGCACTGCAATAGAATAAATGGCTTCAAGTAAGAAAAGAAGTAGAATAAGATATGAAAGAAAATATGACCATCAACATTGTTGATGAAAAGATATGAAGTGATCTTACTCAAGCATTTTCAGATTCTGCTTGGCTAAAGAACAATAGACGAGAATGTCACCCTATGTTTATAGTCATCAAAAATAATATCCTAACTCACAAGTATTGATTACAAGTGCTTAGGCTAGTATTTTTATAAATAAAATCTTACTGAAAAATTCATTATTTATATGATTTTCTGAATATAACAGTTTTTGAAATAAATGTAGAGACATAAGTAAAGACACCAAGATGATAATCAAGATAGATGAGACATAAATCAATCCTTTGTTTCATTCCAATTCATCAAAGAGTCATTCTCTTTACAAAATTTCGTGAAGAAGTTTTGGACCAAAGTCAAACTTAGACGCCCCCGATGAAACATACAAAAGGACCTCTGACAGGAAATAAAAAACTGAACTCTAAAAGATGGATCAACTTGCCACAAATTGCTGCCCACTAGACTCCGCACAATAGCATTTGTCAATCATTTAAACTAATTCACAAATAGACAAGTCTACATAGACTATCAAGGATATATCAACACCTCTGAAGAAGAAGTGTCTGAATGGTGTAATTTAACCCTGAATCTTGCTGTCTACAATAAGACCTTGCTATCATAAAAAATAATTAGGCTTATGATCAATTAAGGAATGAATGAAAACTGAACTATCTCAACACAAACTCAAAGAAAAAACCTTAGTATGCTTCTCCTTCTATCCTCCTCTTGTTCCTCCCTTTCCCTTTTCCCTTAAGCAAATTAGAATTGGTTGAAGTAGTTGAACTACTTCATTAGTTAAGTTAACTAAAAACTCAACCAACTTTTTAGTTAGGGGGGAAAAGTAATAAATCATAATAAGGGTTTTAAATAAATAATAACTAGTAGGTGGGACCCCTTGTGACTCCCTTTATCTTTTAACAATCATAACATAACTAGTTAATTAAGAAACACCCCTCCTTGTGACTCCCATCATCACACTCACATTTGACAATTTATCTCATTGATATTTGAAATTATTTTCAAATAATATATTAGTCATATATCCAAAGAAAACATGCTGTCCAAAACTTCTGAAGTCAACTGTCATCAACAATAAATAAAATAAAACTCAAAAACCATATTTTCCACTTTGAGATGCAATCTTTCCTTGATTACTGCTGTCACCCTTTGATTTTTCTGAGTTTTCCTTTGGTTGCGCTGAGCCTTTAGGCTTAATTTCATTGATCACATGAGAACAATCGTCCCTCAAATGCATCCGGGAAGACACAAATTTATCAGAGCCATTGGAGGGTGAGGTAGGGGCAGTAGTGGATTTTCCTTTGTCAGGGGCATGGTGGGCCTCACTTTTCAACCTTTTTCTAGCATGAGAGGATTTCACTAGTGAGTGGGTAGGGGAAACTGGGACAATATGATTGTTAGGTAGGGGAGTAGGTAAAGACAAATTGGGCCAGACACGATGTTGGGAGACTACCGGGTGGACAATCGCTTTCCATTCGTTTTTTTCGAGAACCTCAGGTTGCAATGAGACATGAGGGGGCACGAGAATACCATGGGATTGTGGAACTTGGAAGGGAGGCCTTTTAGGCCTCGGTTGGACAACTCCTTTCCCAATCCAATTGAAAAACCCATCCTGAAATAGCTGGCCTAAATCTTGCGAGTCAACATCAAAGTGTACAGAGAATATTGGCCTTCTTGGGCCTCTGTTCCAATTACCTCTCCCTCGTTTTCCTCTGCCATGGCTACCTCGACTGAAAAATCTCATTCCTTCATGCATGATTGATTAGAAAATAGTTCATTTAACAACCATACATGACAACTCCTTAAAAATATGAAATATATTTTGGCTCAACAACATATCAGACTCATGCAATCCAATCCATACAAATTGTTTAATTGTTGTATGTGAGCAGTAACCAAGATTCTTTTCCCCCTCATTTTATCATTTTTCGCTCAATACAAACACAATCAACTATAATGTAAACCAAGGAACATGTGACTGTAATCCATCCAAGAAACTGTGATTTCGAACTGTTGCAATACAAAATTCTCTTAACTGTAATTAAATTTTAGGAATAAGGAGTGAAAAATGGACATGGGAAGGCGAGGGGATTGTAATTAGTGAAAAGTGAAATAATGGTAGGGAAAGAGAGCAGGTACTGTTCATAAAATTAATTAAGTAATCCTTAAACCATTCTATATCAAGCACAAAATATCCAATACCAACCAAATGATCGCTATGATCAATTTAAACAACTACTGTGTAAAATTCAATCAACTCTATGTATTAACTTGCTCACTGTTCGTAATTAAATCTTTAACACAGTGTCATCAAAACAAGATAATATGCCTTCCATAACAACCTATAAAAGGGTTTTGTTTCTTCTCATTTTTCCACTTACTGTTTTAAAACAATTTCCAAATGAACACACAGTCACTTATTTCCACTCTGTTTAGTGTAAAAAATCAACCACCTTCCATGAATTATTTCCTTAATCAAACACATACACAAAAAGCATGCCTGATTTCATCCCTCAATTTCATCTAACAATTAAATTGTAATGAGATGATATTGTCACAACACCCGTGCTTATGTCTATTAATATGTATGATATTCATTAAACATACATAGTGGACAGTCAAACACAATGATCAATATTTCAATTTACAATAATCCTGACTTTCCATTTAAACACACGGTAACAACAATCACCATTTCAACTCATACGATGTTGTGGGATACAAAGACCACTCAACAAAATGCGATATCATTTATGTGACTTCCATGTCTAATTGCCCCGAAACCAAACATTAACGATGTCGTGCAATCAATCCAATACAAAGAGGCAACAACAATATGCCCAATCCCATTTCTAAAATCGATCAAATTGAAACACAACCATATTGTTTAAAAAACCAGTGACCATCTCTGATGGTGCAATCAAACAATATTCATAGCATATACAGTGGATATCCACGCCACAATTATCATGATTGCAATACTCTCATTTGGCGATTTAAAACACACAGTCACAACAACCATCAACTCAACATAACATGTTATAGGAAACCCACACATACCAATGCCTCATGCACGAAGCATCGTTGTGACTTAGTAAATTATGAACTAATGTTGGGTTAACAATTCAATAATTATAATGTAAGAGGCAATGACTGTGTATTCAATCCCATTTCTCCAATCAACCAATTAACCATTCTAAGATTATCAATTCAATTGTCATAATAACCAATGCAATGACAAAATCCCAAAACCAACACCTATTGTCAACATAATCAATAGAGATGAGCCATTAATCGAACATTGTTGACAATACACCATCAGCTCATAACAATCAATAGTATACCCGACAGAACATAACGGTTCCCTCTATAAAAAAACAGGCTTGAGAAATCAAGGGTTTGCTCTGTGGACCAACATCGGGTGAGAACCTCCGATACCAACGGTGCACACACAGGGTATACCACCAATAAATTCACAGACATGATGAGAGTTCACGAGATAGGAGAGACTATGAACATAGGAGAAAGGGATTCATTTTGGTCCTGTAACAACACTTAGAACACACAGGGTATAACCCTTCGTGGTTTTCCTAATCAACCAAAGAATGCTGAGATAAAATAGAGCCAAGAAATAATATTCAACCTTAAGCAAGCCCTTTGGAATAACAACCATCACAACCCACCGCACAAACATCAATAACATGAACAAACCCATACCCAAGTGAAACGATACGCAGTGACACAAGGTGGTTCAAACCCAACAACCCCATAACAACAAAATGATTGAGTATGGTGATAAAAATGTGTGGATATATCCATCCAATCTGGACCGAATGAAACCCTTCAATCAAGACCAATAAGGATGACATAGAGCTTTCATGGTTTCTAATACTCAGAATGATCAATGAAACTGTGACTTCAAACATTATTGCAATGAAAACCACACCAACCATTCATTCTAGAAAAATATCACAATTTTACACAGTTTCCAGTCTTAAGAAAAGCACATACCATATATCACCGAGCCAATATCTATTTCATAACTAGAGTGAGTTCATGGATGGTGAAAAGACATACCTGTAACCAAGAAAACCTTAAAAACGTGAGCTTGGCTGAGCGGTTCTTTCTCTGCTTGAAAATCGGAGCTTAACCACAACAAAACAAAGTTGAACAATAGCCAAGCTTGGGTGACGACTAGTGGAAGGAGTATGAGTGACGTGCCATAAATGCACGTCGCCTCCACCCCCACTCATTCAATTCCTTAGTACACGCCAATCAACCTTCCATTAATTCATTCAATTAAACCATGCATCGAAACCAACATCCACTGTTTTCCAAAAGCGCCACCTTATGTCACATTAACCACTGCCAACCATACTATAACGCATATCACATGTGTTTCCAAATAACTCAATAAATCGTATAGCCACTAACCCCGTTAGCTAGGACTAACAATAATCCTTTTAATTCCAATGCATATAGTGTAGCATATTAGTAAAGTTTAGTTTCTTCCTTTTGTATTTTGTTTATCTTGCTTTTATCCCTTTTCAACTACTCTTATGTGTTGTTACTAACATGTCTATTGTGCAGGTGTCACAATAATGAATCCAGGAACATATATCAAGGGTAACAATGGATAACATAGGCCACCATAACATGAAATTAGATCCTAGAGCAACAAAAACAACACATAACATGCCTTATCCATCATTCATTTGTCGGAATTAGAACCAACACATAATAGGCCTTATCCATTGCCAATAAAACCAATATTTCATCAATCATGTAGAACTTCTGTAAGCAGTGTCGAACAACAACATAAACATGAAATAAGAACCAGATCTGATCTCCCAAACTACAAGGGGGTCCCACCTACTAGTATTATATATCTTGTTAGAAAAATCCTTGTTGCGATTTTAATTGTCAACAAACATGTCTTTGCCATTTAGTATCAATATGGAATATAAACTGTATTACAATGGATTTTGCAAAAAGGTCCTTGAATGCCCAACTTCTCCCACCTCTTTTTTCTTCTCCTTCTACCTTGTTTATATAGAAAGAATACATATTTATCAAGATCCAAAAGAATTGGATCTGAAAACCTCCTTATCTATATTTAGTTTCTTGTGTCAAATAATCAAGGAGAAGATCAAATCTGATATCCAAGTTGAATTGATGAGGTGGCTTGTCAACTGTTGTCCATGAGAGTTTTTAGGAAAGCAAATCTGGAAAATTCCTGAAAAATAGGGTCCAAAAATGTCTTCGTATCTATCAAACGGTGATATATGTGTAAAATCCGAGAGATGTTTTTGTGAAGGGATCCGTTCCCAACAAAAATCTTTTTTGGTTTCAACGAATTCATCTCCAGCTATTCTGAAATCTCTCTTGAGGATAAAGACTAAAACATGTAAAACACAGAGTATTTCCTGTAGCTTTTCTGGTTCTGTAAAAAGATCATCTCTGTCATCATAAACTACATCTGTACCTTTAAACACATATTTAGATATTTAATTTGATTTTGTGGTTTCTCTTTTCACAGGTCTCTTGGAGTATTTGAGCAACTTGTTTTCCTTTTTCTTGTGTCTTCCCCAAGTTTTCAATTTGTTTCTCATTCCTGTGCAAAGAAGGTGTCTTTGCCTGTTTCTTGATGGCTATTTTAGGATCTTCAGAATTATCCTCAATGATTATAATATTCTATTTTTTAATGGATGGATCAAACATGGCCTTAGAATTTAACCTGAATTTATTGACAGCCCTAGTGGAGTTTCTCCTAGGCTACTTAGGCACAGGTGTAGGATTCTTCCTCTGTTTTTTTCCCTTTGCACTTTTCTTAATTGTAGATTTTTGTTTCTTCTTGACTGGAGAATGAATTGGGTTCATAGTATAATATTCATCCACATTAATTTCCATCTTTATCTTTGGAACAAGAAATATATCAATATTTTCATATGGTTTTGATCTCTTACCTTTACTGGTGGTAGCTTCTTCCCGACTTTTACCTACAGGAGCATCTCCACGGATTTGTTGATTTTGCATATTCCTTTTGCTATCCCGTGTTACCCTAGTTGTAGATGATCCTTATTTAATTGGTGACTTAGTGACTGTACTAATCTGTTTTTGTTGAGCTGATTTCTTACCTTTGGCCTTTTTGGATTTAGTTGGCTGTGAATCATTTCCTAAAGACTAGATTAGCCAATCCCAAGATCTTTGGACTGTTTAAAGAGGAAATGACCAATGCCTTTATTAAACCTTGGTGAAAAATACTGCCTTTAGCTGTAGCAGGATGAGACTGCACCCTCTTGGACATTTTAGATAAACTCTTAAGTAGGAAATAGGGTAAATTGAGAGGATAATCCCCATTAATGTGAATTCACAGTCTGATATGGTAAATATAAACCAGTGAAAACCTACCCTCACACGTGATATACCTGTGGATGATCATCAAAGAAGTATGCCATTCATTCTTTACCCAGCTATGTGGAATTCCCTTTTTTCAGTTAGGGTTTTGTTTTTCTGGGACTAAGAACTGATTCACAAATTCCATAACCACATTCTCTTGCTTCAAATGCTGATATATGTGTAAAATCCGAGATGGGGTTTTGTGAAGGGGCTCGTTCCCAACAAAAACCTATTTTGGTTTCAATGAATTCATCTCCAGCTGTTCTGAAACCTCTCTTGAGGATAAAGACTAAAACAGGTAAAACACAGAGTATTTCCTATAGCTTTTCTGGTTCTGCAAAAAGATCATCTCTGTCATCATAAACTACATCTATACCTTTAAACACAGATTTAGATATTTAATTTGATTTTCTGGTTTTTCTTTTCACAAGTCTCCTGGAGTATTTGAGCAACTTTTTTTCCTTTTTCTTGTGTCTTCCCCAAGTTTTCAGTTTGTTTCTCATTCCTGTGCAAAAAAGGTGTCTTTGCCTGTTTCTTGATGCCTATTTTAGAATCTTTAGAATTATCCTCAATGATTATAATATTCTCTTTTTTAATGGATGGATCAAACATGGCCTTAGAATTTAACCTGAATTTATTGACAACCCTAGTGGAGTTTCTCCTAGGCTACTTAAGCACAGGTGTAGGTTTCTTCCTCTGTTTGTTTCCCTTTGCACTTTTCTTAATTGTAGATTTATGTTTCTGCTTGACTGGAGAATGAATTGGGTTCATAGTATAATATTCATCCACATCAATTTCTATCTTTATCTTTGGAACAAGAAATATATCAATATTTTCATATGGTTTTGATCTCTTACCTTTATTGGTGGTAGATTCTTCCTGACTTTTACCTACATGAGTATCTCCAAATATTTGTTGATTTTGCATCTTCCTTTTGCTATCCTGTGTTACCCTAGCTACAGATGATCCTTCTTTAATTGGTGACTTAGTGACTGTACTAATCTATTTCTATTGAGTTGATTTCTTACCTTTGGCCTTTTTGGATTTAGCTAGATGTGAATCATTTCCTAAAGACTAGATTAGCCAATCCCAGGATCTTTGGACTGTTTAAAGAGGAAATGACCAATGTCTTTAAACCTTGGTGAAAAAGACTGCCTTTAGCTGTAGCAGGATGAGACTGCACCCTCTTGGACATTTTAGATAAACTCTTAAGTAGGAAATAGGGTAAATTGAGAGGACAATCCCTATTAATGTGAATTCACAGTCTGATATGGTAAATATAAACTAGTGAAAACCTACCCTCACACATGATATACCTGTGGATGATCATCAAAGAAGTATGCCATTCCTTATTTACCCAACTATGTGGAATTCCCTTTTTTCAGTTAGGGTTTTGTTTTTCTGGGATTAAGAACTGATTCATGAATTCCATAAGAACATTCTCTTGCTTCCACCACCTTTCAACACCAACTGGAAATTTAGGCTCTTGCAATTGAATGCTTAGTCACCATCATCAGTAATTTCCCAATTACAACTTCAAAGCCATCAAAATTTTGTGCGAAGATCATTGAGATCTGTTCATCGTGTCCCTAGAAGGTTGTAAGAAACTCAAAGCAACCTGCATCTTTGGGGGTATGATTTAAGTAATTTTGTGCCCTTTGGTTCCAATATAATAATCTATCCACTTTTCTTCGGTGCCATGCTGCTGATATAGTCATGTAAACAGATCTGCGAGGTTTGATACTGAGAATTTTAAAACCTGTGGACTGTTAGAAACTAAAAATCTCTTCTTTTTCCAATTCGATCTCTGCACAAAATACCTGATACATTAGAATAGAAGGTGATAGTTTCTATTAATGATATCAAAATGTGTTTGATTTGATGCAGGTTAGGATGGTACAACTCAATCCCTCACATATAATGGTTATAATTGCAGTATCAACTCGAGAAGAGATCGTGGAGAAGCATACAAATCTTCTAATCATGATTTGCACAAATATGATGTGATCAGGGTGAGCTGGCGCATGTAAAAACATGATTATCCTTCGCATTGCAAAAATAACGCTATTCCTGTAGCCCCATTCATGACTTGGCATAAATTTTGAAAATTCAAAAATGAATAGACAAGTGATGTGACAAGATTCATCAAATCAAATCCTAAACCTTTAAAAACTTAAGAAAATCATTAAAAAGTGCAAAAATGGCAAAGAATGACAAATCAATCCAAGGGGTAAAAACCAAGTTTCAGGAAACAAAACATAAGCAGGGAGGATTAAGGATTAGGGACACTCTCTTAATCAAAAATAAAGTTAGAGACTAACAAGATGCCCACTCATTTTTTGTATAGAAAATTAAATCCTCTCTTGATAAACTAGAGTATTACTAAAAATAAACCTCTAGTTTTTTCACCCAATTATCCAACCTTCCAACGTCGACAATGCCATCATATGGAGGTATCTCCAGCTTGGATTCAATTTTTTTTTTTGAAAAACATGTTACATTGACAAATCAAAAGGAAAAAGAGTATATATAATGGAATTTATATCCTCCTCCTCGATACTATAAAGAAAGAAAAAACCAGAATAAACTACTAATCTACAAACTTCACATTCTTCAACACCAAAGAACCATTATCCAACAACTACAGACATACCTCATCCTGTCAAATGGTACAGAGAGCATTCAAAGAACTAACCTCATTATCAAAAATCAACCTACAAAAAAATATTTCAAAGGGCATACAAAGTAGAGATCCTCAAGAAATATCATATCCCAATGAAATAGGTACAAACCTTATAGATCCAATCGCCAAACAAGGCTACTCGCCAATGGATTCTTCCCTAAAGAAAAACTGAATATTGATACCACACATACTTCCAACCACATTTTGCAAGATGAAACTTGCAAAAAAATGTTCTTCACTATCTTGGAGCATTAACAAACAAGACAAAGAACATCAGATAACCAATCTTTAACAACCTAACTTAGATGGGATCCCTTGATAAATAACCAACCATGCAAGAACCCACAACTTATATGAATTTTTAACAAACTAAAGACTATGAAGCCAATGAATCCACCTATCCTATGAAATTGTGCAAGACCAACAAGCGTTGAGGATAGGGGCTAGATAATTTCACTAATGAAAAATGGAATATATCCTCTAGTAATTATACAACTATAAAGGAAGACCAAAGCCCCATGCCCAATCCTACCAAAATGATCCTAGAATTGCAACATTTATTTTGTACATATCCTCTTAAGGGATGATCCCAACAAACTTTGTGATAGTTTGTTAGTATGAAGAAAGCAAAAAAGACTCATGCACCAAAGTATGCTAATCCTTCCAAGAACGAATCATTGAGTCCCATAGGTGCTACCAAAAAGACATTAGAATAAATTTGGGGTCTAAAATTGGCCTTATAAGAAAAATATTAAAACAATTAAAGCATATGTCACATCACACTAAGCAAATGCCATGTCACACTAAGTTAGAGGCGTTATCTAGTGAATGTTAATCTATATTGTCTTATTAATGATAGTTGCCAAGTAAGTTGGGTTAATGTACAATTAAGAGGTGATAAAAAATAATAACAAAAGTTTTAGATTCTTCTGCACATAATAAATGATGTAGTGGAAAAATATGTAGATTTATATTATATTTTATTTAAAATAATTCAGAATTGATTAAATATACTATTACCTTTTTTATATACTTAACAATAAATTTAAAACTCAAAAAATAAAGTTATAATTAAATAATAGTAAAAAAGTAAAATAATAATAATAAAATATATTTCTTATAAATATGTTGTATAATACAACATTCGTTATTATATATAATATAATTAATTAATTATTAGATATTATATATCATATATAATATAATTGTAATTAGTTACTTGTTATTTATTATATATTATAAAATATATTTAGTTACATAATATATAATATAACTTGTTAGTTATAACTAACCAATTATATATATATATATATATATATATAAGTGTATGGGACTCTCTTGTTTGTGGGACAAGGGGCTCTCTCTCCACAACAATTTGATTGCTAAAGTCTACGGAGGTATAAAAACCCTACCCCCTTTGAATTTGAACATATGACCTCCAATTCATTGTTTTATATATTTATATATTATAATTAATTATTATATATCATTTTTCTTTTAAATGAATTAATAATATAAAATATTTATCATATTTTGAAGTGATTCCATTATGATTTGAATTAATGCATTAGAAGAAATGATAATATAAAATACTCTATATTTAATATTTCAAGAATATTTATCATGTCTCAAAATGGTTTTACCAAAATCTTAACCAAGGTGAAGTTTTTATGTAGTTCACTATTGCCAAATAAAAAATATGACATGTAATCATATTAGACTTCTATCATTCCAACTTAGTGATTATCATTGACCCAATTTATTGAAATTCTATTGGATTTTGAATTCCAACTCAACAACCATATTTTTTCTTATGAGTCCCATTTTAGATTCATATTTACTCTAATGAAATGTCCTTCCTACTCAAGTGTTAAGCTTGGAAATGTGGAAGATTGGTAATATATGAACCCTGCAACCTCTAGCTCTAGATACAGTCCCTCTCCATATCCCATCCCATTATATTGCCATCATTATTACATCTGAACGAACTTGCAACCATGTTCCAAGTTGTCCAATTGATCTTGAAGATAAACAAACCTGAAACCTAGAACAAGGGGAAGGAGGGGGGAAAGAAATAATTTCACATAAGTCAAAACTCCCAAAACCTTACCAAAATGCTAAGTTGTAGTCAACCAATGATGCAACCATACCTACAACAAAGAAATCCCTTCCAAGAAATAAAATGACCATTTGGAAGTAAGGATTATCCTATAGGTAGCCAGAACAATCAAACCTATCCCTCCATCATCCTTAGGCATAATACACATGTCCTAGGGGACCATTAAAATACCATTTTACCCTTTCAGTGTAACTACTTCTAGAGCTACCCTCTCATGGGTATGGTGCTACTGCTTGGATGAGTTCTCCTACTCATATCTTACTATTCATACTTGTTCTTCTAGTTCTTCCATCAAATACATGATGATCTAGCCTCACATAACTCATGAGGTCTTTCAAATGACTCAATGATGGTATATCAACTGATTCCTATTACACCTCATATGACATGTGCACTTATAGATGGTACACTTTTCTTTCATTGCACATGGTCATGGTACTTTGATTTAGTTTGTTGACTATAGTTACTATGTTATGTTCTTTTGTATCAGTTTGACACTTAGACACGGTGTTATAACTTCTAAGTTGGTTGTGAATGTAGTAAACACTACAATGTGATCTAATAACACTTTGTAACATTAACATTTTTTACTATTTACCTCGACTTACCATGGGGGAAATAATTATCCTTTAAAAGTGTTGTTAGGTCTCAAGTTAGGTTGTAATACTAGGGATCTGGTTAAGCTAGTGTGTTTCATATCTTAATCATATTTAACACTTTCCATTTTCCCTTTTTCACTTCCATTCCATTCATAAAAATTTATTCCTTCTCGCGGTTGACATGTCAATTGTCATTTAGAAAGGTCTAGCTATGAAATAATAAGTCAAATAAGCCAAAAAGGCTAGAGGTGAAGAGAAAATTAAAAAGTTAAAAGAAAAAAAAATGTTAAAGTTTGAGCTATGCCACCTTGCTATGAGGCCAATGCCCCTAATCCCATGCTTATATATGCATATCTAAAGGAAAAGGGACTTGATAAATGAAAGAAATAAAGTAAACAAATAAAGAAAAAGGCAAAGAAAGTGGTAGTAAGAAACAATGGCAAGGAAATGGTAATGCAAAGCTAAAGCTCCCTCTTAAAGGATTTTGTATTAAATATTCCTAGCTCATGAAATCTATTCGAACAAGTTAAAGACCTATATCATCTTGCATGAGGGTCAATACATGATGTTTTCCATTCTCATTCCATAAATTATCCATCATATTACCTACCCCAAACTTAGTGACCTAGGAAATGCCTCTTGCCTTAGGATTTGTCACATGTATAAAGGATAAGGTTTTCATCCCATGGTAAAACTTAGGCAAATCTTAAAATTAACTTGTTTTGTGTTGTTGCTAGAGTAAATAACTATGTGTGAATCACCTAATGACTTGTAATGGGGTTAGACCCACCACTATAAGTGGGCACCTTGCATTGGGAATTGTGTACATGTATCTGAGATGCCATCTATGCCTTGAAATCTATGTATCATGCCTCAAGATTCATGTACTTTCTCTGGGATCCGTGATATTACATTGTGATTCATGTATCGACCTTGGGACATGTGTACCTATATACAATCATATCTATTTAAATTAGGATCCATGCCTTTTTCTTGGGATCTGTGAAATCACATTGGGATACATGTCACTGCATCGGAATCTGTGACAGTGTATTGGACAATGAAAAGGAATCCACATCATCAACATGTGCTGCCTAGATCATTCTGGGAAGGTGCACTTGCTTACATAGACATAATCTCTAAAACATGTGGATTATTCCAATCTATTATGCTTTGTTGACCACATGTGAGATTTTTGGGGCCAACTATGAGGTTGTTACAGAGGTGGACCATTCATTAAAAGTTGTTACAAGTGATTATGAGTTAGTTGAGGAGGTTATGATTTGTTTTGACCATTTATCTCTTAGATCACTTTATTTATTGATCCACACGTGTTATCATTTATGGTAATTCTAGTCTTTATGCCACACATGCCAACCATCTTGATCCTTCTCTTGGGGTGCACTTGATGTTCCATGCTTCTTGGGAGTTTGTTGGGGTTTTCTTCCACTTTTTACGAGGGTGCATGAGTTTGTTATCCTTCTATGACCACACATGTGGGTATTTGACTCATATTTACGAGGGCACACTTATTCTTGGAGGTATTGTTGATTTTTAGAGCGCCTCTTATTTTATCTCTTGGTTTTGGTTGAGCACACTGTATTGGAACATGGTATTTTACTAGCACATGGTTTTATACTCATGGTTTTTGTGAGGTGCCTTATCTATATAAGGATGGCTCCTCTTTCATTTTTAGTGATTGGAAATCAATTGGAAGAACTTGATTGCCTAATTACTAGTGTGAGATTTGCCTATTTCTCGAGCATATGTTCGAGAGATATCATATAGGATATTCAATATTGCAGGATTCTAAGAGGAAATGAGCTACTACAACATCAATCAAGGCAAATAGGAGTATAGGTTGTCACTTCATTTCCTTGTGAATTTTCTAGGCTCAGACTTATTTTATTGAGAATAAGAATCTTAGGGTTTTATTCTCTTACTACATGCTTGGCTTAGGATCAACCTCCCTTAGATTCTTGTAGTAGTTCAAATATCCGAGCTTGAAGCTCATTAAAAAATCCTTTGAAGGTGCTTGTGACTTCAAATACAAAGATACAAGAACAATAGTCAAGAATAGATCAAGTGTTCCCCATAACCCAAGTGTAGTAGGACCCAAGTGTAGTAGGCACTGGTATTCCTTGCATTTTTAGCCACCTCATATATGATTTCCCTATTTTATTTTATTTATATGCAATATAGGGTTTAAAGGTTCTTATTCTTAATATATAAGTTGCTTTCTTCATAAGTTAATTAGGCTAATACATGTTAAATCTAGTTATTAACTTAGAATTTATTTGTGCAATTTTTTGCTTAATTTGCTTATTCAAAGGTCAATTTGCAATCTCCTTTCCTATGATTTAATTAGATACACCTTTAGAGGAAGGATATATATGGTATATGTCATTTTCTCAAACATCTTAAGCATAGATCTAGCTTTGTGATGATTTAATAAGACAAATCGATGCCTTGAGTCTTAAGAGCACTTTATGATTTTAAGTTAATCCTCTTTCGACTTTGTTGGTTCAAAATGATAAGAGGCTTGATCTAAAAATTCGTTTTAAATGGTTTCTCATTCCTAATCTAATTGATTAGGGAAGGTAAATGATGCTTCAAGAATACATTATCTTCTTTGCTCTCCTTCATTAAATGGTGAATGATCCAAGGTGGAAAGTACTTGAATACTATAACCATATAATCACTTACGATGTTGGTATATTCACATGTGTTATTCATACTTCATAACTCCATGGTTTGGCATTTAAATAAATGATAAATTTGATGTTCACTAAATGGTTTTAGTTGGATATCTTTCATGGTTAAGTTATGCAGTTCATAATTGGGCATAACCGATCTGGGTTTATACAGACTACATTCAAGTCATTTGGATATATCCAATATCTAATCATACACACATGTTAAATCATAGTTCTAATACCTTGAACGATTTGCAAACGATTTGCAACTAGGTACTAAATGTTTCATTTATCTTCTTGAGTATCACTTTATTAAACGTTTAACAATTGTTTTTTTTTATTTTTTATTTTTTTAAATTTTAAATTTTTTTATTTTTTTTATTTTTTTAATATCAGGGGGGAGTTTGACACATATATCTTGAGCATTAAATAAACATCACTCCATGAACGATAAACTACACATATATCTTGAGCATTAAATAAACATCACTCCATGAACGATAAACTCTCTTAAGCAATACTTGATTTACAATAGTTTTTTTTTCTTTTTTCTTTTTGTTGCTCTAGAATATTGTAAAATTTCCCTTGTATTGATGTCACTCTTAAAAATATGAACAATATCTAACAATCTCATATAATTTTTCTCATAACATTGCTATTACTTTTCCTTGAAGGATATAAATTGAGCAGTGTTACTTTGCATTTTTAATTCTTGGAACATTATGTGTGAGTAATTCTAGTTTTGAACAACTCCTAAATGAAGTCACATGAATGACTCTCAATTTTGTTATATGGTCATAATATGAATGTGACAATCTTATTTAGGAATTAATGTTAGATGAATTATTTTACTCACGGTTTTGGTTATACTTAAGCACTTGCTTTAGTATATATATATATATATCTATATTTTAAGTTTGAAAACACATCTTCATAACAACACATTAATGATGTATGATTTGTGATTCAAATCCGATCACATTTATGGGTATAAACACTGAAGTATTTATTTATTTATTTGTGGTTAATTTATTTTCTCTCTAGCACACTTGCCTCATAAACTCATACACAATAGCTCTGAAATAAACTAGATTTATTTCATTTCCATCACCTCTTGTGAACAATTCCACATTTCCTATCACTTTAAATGTTGACATATTTCTTGAGTTAAATTGCATTTCGATTTGGCTTCTTTGATCAACTTGTATTCCTTGCACCACGTTTAGTTTATAGATTTAGGAATACAATTTATTTAAACAACTCAAACTAACACTCCCACACTAAACAAT
>SNQJ01S0000802.1:4685-17956 GCA_010110895.2 Picea sitchensis | reverse complement strand
GATGTATGATTTGTGATTCAAATCCGATCACATTTATGGGTATAAACACTGAAGTATTTATTTATTTATTTGTGGTTAATTTATTTTCTCTCTAGCCCACTTGCCTCATAAACT
Organism: Picea sitchensis; assembly: GCA_010110895.2. Classification (NCBI taxonomy): domain Eukaryota; kingdom Viridiplantae; phylum Streptophyta; class Pinopsida; order Pinales; family Pinaceae; genus Picea; species Picea sitchensis. Next base: position 17,842 of record SNQJ01S0000802.1, on the reverse strand, counting down.
CATACACAATAGCTCTGAAATAAACTAGATTTATTTCATTTCCATCACCTTTTGTGAACAATTCCACATTTCCTATCACTTTAAATGTTGACATATTTCTTGAGTTAAATTGCATTTCGATTTGGCTTCTTTGATCAACTTGTATTCCTTGCACCACGTTTAGTTTATAGATTTAGGAATACAATTTATTTAAACAACTCAAACTAACACTCCCACACTAAACAATATTATTGATTGATTTAGGGACACCCCCTAGGTTAGGAATTCCCTTTCCTTAGGACTAAAGAGTGGGAAAGGCCACCAAAGTGACAGTGGGTGGCTTGCCTGATAGTTCCTCTAGGATCTCACAATTTGTGATTAGGATTTTATTCTCCTAGTGAGAGTTTGAATGGTAACATTTTGCTGTTGTTGCCAAGGACAAAGTCCATTCCCTTGGTATTTGGAGTTTTATCTTCAAATTTTGTTTTGGTGAGTAGGGTTTCAATATTTTCATAGGTTGAATCACCCGACGACTCCAAATGAAGAGAACTCAAGTGGTAGATACTTAACAAGGAGTTTTAGCCAAACTCTTTACTATAGTTTCTCTGATCCAAAAAAATATTATAGAAGGAGATTGAAAGAGGTTTCTCAAGCTTCCTCTAGTAACAATCTTTTAAACCCAATTACTTCTACATATCATATAAGCACAATCACCATGGACACCCAACCATGGGTTATAAATGTTTACAAAAATGTTACCATTAGTGAATGTCTTAAATTAACTTTTATGGAATTATACATCATGTGGATATAATTATTGGATGGGATTAAAGCATTTGCGTGGGTTAAATGACATCCCTGTCGAGGCTATGGACACCTGCTGGCAGTAGTGGCTCTGTCGACGGTATTGAAGTTCTTTTATAAACATCGTGACTCTTTGATTAAGACATTATTTCAGGTTATAATCCCCTGCAAAGAAAATTCTATTGTCTGGTTATAACATTGAGCTTATCCTAATACTATATGGTCTCAGAGTGAAATTATTTTAGGGAGCTTAAATCCTTTTTCAAGTCTTATTCTTTTCTTCCTGAGATGAAATCTTACCAGATCAGAGATAACTGCTTTACCCAGTAAGTCGCCATTTGTTGGGCCCCACCAACTCCCCCTAAAGTTTTACAAAATTTAAAGGGCCCCCATTAGAATCTTGATAATTATAATGAGCTTCATAATCAACCTTTTAAAATAGTTCCATACCTTGGCTTGCTTTGAGACAAACTTAATACATTCCATAATGGTTACATTTTGCCCTTGTTGCCAAGGACAAAGTCCATTCCCTTGGTATTTGGAGTTTTATCTTCAAATTTTATTTTGGTGAGTAAGATTTCAATATTTTCATAGGTTGAATCGCCCGACGACTCCAAACGAAGAGAACTCAAGTGGTCGATACTTAACAAGGATTTTTAGCCAAACTCTTTACTGTAGTTTCTCTGATCCAAAAAAATATTATAGAAGGAGATTGAAAGAGGTTTCTCAAGCTTCCTCTAGTAACAATCTTTTAAATTCAATTACTTCTACATATCATATAAGCACAATCACCATGGACACCCAACCATGGGTTATAAATGTTTAAAATCTTCTTGACATGTCTAGAATCCAAGGGTTTCCTCACAAATGGCTTCCTAAGTTTTCAAGAAATATTGTTATCACAATTGAGGAACATATCACAAATTTCTGTAATTCCCTTGGTGAATATTCAATCCCTAATGAGAATGAATGGTGTAGTAATGAAGCTCTTCTCATTGTCCTTGGAAGAAAATTCTAAATCTTGGTATAATGGTTTGGCTTCCAATAACATTAGGACTTGAAAAGCCTTTCATGATGCATTCATCAAGATGTGGGCCACAAATAAATATGGTAGATTGGTGCTCACACAACTTCATGAAATGAAGAAAAGGGACAATGAGAGTGTGAGAAATTTTGGTGAGAGATTTTAATGAGGGATTTGACAAATTATTGAAAGAGTTTCCTTACAACTTGAAACCAAGTGACAGAGCCATCTTGTTGCATTATACTAATGCTTTTGAAGGCCAATTTGGTTTCATGCTGAGGGAAAAATACTCAATTACTTTAGATATGGAAAAGGAAAATGCAAGTAAGATTGAAGAGAAATTGGTGTCTTTTAAAGTAAAACCCTTCAACACATCAATATCTTCCACATCTAAAGGTGAGTCAAAGAAAGGGGTAGTCAACAACACTGATCCTACCCCTGATATGATACAATTTTTGGTAGATGCAATGAAATGTATGGAATCCAACTTTTCCAACATGAAAGCAACAAAGATAGGTCAAGTGATATAAAAAATTATGTGGGCGAATGGCCAAGAATGATTAATAATGTCCAAATCCTTTCAAATGATCAAGAAGAGGTTTTGACCAAGCCATTGTTGCTAGGGCCTTAGCACCTAAACCATCTCAAGAAGAAATTAAAAAAAGGATTAGATGAATTATCAACGAATTGGTAATAAAATGCAACAGTAGCCCCAAGAGTCCCAAAATCAACAACCTCAAAGTTCTCAAAGTCCATAATACCCCAAGGAAACCTCCAAGGGAAAACAACAATTTCAACCAACAAGGAGCTCTGATGGTTTCTAAACATATAATGTGTTTAAGGATGCAAGTGTGGATATCAACATTGATTTAGACACTTACCTTACTAAGTCTCACATAGTTGTTCCTTTTCATGAACTCATAAAGATCACACCACTTAGCAATCAAGTTGGAAAATGCAAGTGTGGATATCAACATTGATTTAGACACTTACCTTACTAAGTCTCACATAGTTGTTCCTTTTCATGAACTCATAAAGATCACACCACTTAGCAATCAAGTTGGAAATATTATGGGTTTCTCTAAGATTAATGATGATTCCTCCGAGGACCCACCTACAATCTTGCAAACCATAAACATAGTTACTAACTTAACAAGAACTCTACAAAGTTGTCATTTTTTTGGGGGTCCAATTTTTTACCCCGTTTTTTAAAATTGTGCTACTGATAGCACCCCCCCTCCGTTTTTAGGTGTTTTTTCGATATTTTAAATTTTTCGATCCATAATGTTTCCACATTATTTTTTTAAATGCTTATTTTTCATCTATTTTCAATTTTTTCATTTTTTTTTTATTCAATGATGTTTTTAGTCATTTTTTCATGCTTCTTTCAATCTTAAAAATATTTTTTACCATTTACTTTTTTGAAGTTACGATTTTTCATATAATTTTGTCTCCTTAATTAATTTATTGTTTCATACTTTTTAAATATAGTGAGAAACATCATTTTTAACACTTTGTTTACCTTTACTTCAATACATCGAAAAAGATTGTAGTTAAATAACACTATTTTTGAATATTTAGCAAAAAAACACACATTTTATAGCCATATATAATAAAAAACCTATACATTTTGGTACATATTCCTTAAAATAACATGTCAAATAAAGCATTGTTATGGACATAATTAAGCAAAAAAAGTCAAAATTTTATTAAAAATTATCATTTTCTTTCATATTTTCATACATTTGAAGTAAAAAATGTCAACATTTAATAAAATTTTCCAATGTATAGTGATTCACATACAAATAAAATGAATAATAAAAAAAGAAAGATTCATCACAAAACAACAATAGATACATCTTTATTCTTATTTTAAAATTTGAAAGTCAAAACATTACAATTATAGCTCATCAAAAATTTGCTTCAAATGCATCTTTAAACTAATCAATAATGTCATATATCCCAAATTCATTATTCTCAACAGACAAATTATCATCTTCTTCGATGTCATTTTGTGCTTCCATTGTGTCATTTTGTTCTTCAATTGGTTCTTTGATATATGCAAGTTCTCCAAAGTGATCCTTTCCACTCATTCCTCCTAATGGTACTTGAGGTTCCTTTGACAATTTTGCCAACTTTGATTCACTAAAATCTCCTTTCCTCAAGCCAACTTTGTAACACACCCTACCCCTTAAGTACCTTTTTAAGGAATGGGGCATCAAAATTTCACTTTCCTCCATCATATCGAATCCTCTTCTCAATATCTCCATCACCTTCTGCTCGTCAAGAGATTTCAATCTCCATTACCATGCTCAAACACGAGCTCTAGATTGGAATTTATTCCCTTCCAAAGTTTTGCGAGCATCATTGGTCAAAGGCCACGTGGTGCCCACGTGGTTCTGTCTCATTCGTACTATCCCAAGGTTCCCTGAAGTCCCAGATCTCCCTAGAGCTCCTACATCTATGGTGGAAATCCATCCACCGTTAAATCCACCAACGTGACATCGTCCTCATTTAGCGTACAGGGTTACGAGAATTCGGTGTTCGATACTTCGATGTTGAACACCCTTTTTTCTTTCTATGTGCATATCCTCTGGAGTCCTGAAATACCAAACTCTCGAAGGATCCATAAATCTTTCCACATGGCTCTAGCCTTCAGTCCTTTTGGCTTATCTAAAAATATTACACCCCAAACCCCCAAAGTTCTGAATTCCTGGACTCCCGAAGGGTCCACCCTTACACGCAATGGCACATTAAATGCAGAGGCAAGGACATGTGAGTCCTGGGTAATTCACCCGCTATTATTCAGAGCAAGTATGTGTTAGGAGGGATGACACATGACAATGCATAGATGACACGTGGCCCCATCAATGGGTGGCACGTGTCACGTTCTAATGGGCACATAGGGTCTATGAAAATCACAAATCAAGGTGACACATGGCACATCGAACGTGGCTCCATGTCACCTTGGGTGATGTCAACATGCCACATCACTCCAGATTGAAAACCTTCCAACGCCCCTTATATCCCACGGTCAAGATGTGTCCACATAGATCCTTATATCTATGGCCTCTGTTACTTTGTAACTTTGACATTGGGCGAATCCGATGTGTAACTTCCTCTTTTCTCTCAAAGTGGTCAATGTTGGGTTGACCACGATATAGAACTAACAATCATGGGAGATCTCAAAGCATCCTTAGATCTACAGTCTGCATCACTTTGCGAGTTTGACATTCGCAGGTTCTACCTGCTTAATACTCCTTTTTTCCTGGAGTAGGAATTCCCCGAAGTGCTACCTGCGAATCCTTCCACTGGTGGATCAGACAATTGGGAGGGGTTATCCATAGACTCCCCAGATCAATGACTCATAATTATAGCTCAAGGGTCTCTTGGTCTCAGGATTAGGCCACTCCTAGAGGGACACCTGTCAACCCGAAACACGCTGGTAAGATATGTGGCACTTGCCTTAGGTCATCGACATATCTTTTCTCTTCCACAAAGCCACCACACATGGCATCACCGTTTCTCGACATGTGTACCCCTATGTGATATCAACGTGATACGCATGTTCCCATGATCAGACGACTGAGAGGGATCCCAAATGATTCGTAGATCGATGACCCACAATACTTCACAACTCTGGTATTTGGGGGATTTGGTGCTATGATACCTCTGTTCTCCCGAAATGGTCAATGCCAGAATGACCTCGACATAGATCTAATGGTCAGGGAGGCTCCCAAATACCCTTGAATCTACGACTCATGTTACTTCATGAACGAGAAGATGATTTGGCTTTATCAAGGGGACAAATCCCACAATTAGAGGTATTTGACCACCAGCCTTCGGTCATCCATCAAATTACCGGTCCGACAGGCTGCCTTCGGCGCATTTAGACGTTGCAGTGTTCATTTTCCCTGAAGTTCTAGACTCCCGAAGTCCTGAAAAACTTAGCTCTTTTTTTAGTGTAGCAAAGGGTTCCATGGACCTGGTCCTATGGAACTTTGTCAAGTTCCATAAGCTAAACTCTTTAATTCTTAGCCAATATTTGGATTAAATCTGTGGGCATGAGCTCATGGTTTCTTGGACAACTGGTTTGAAGGGAGCACCCTCCAATTCACAGAATGTAAGTTCTAAAACAGGGAGAGGTATTTTCAAACCAACCCAAAGGCCAACATTGTCACCTTACACCCATTCAAATGCAACAGATTACAAAAGAGAAGTAAGAATTATAACCATTAATTTCACGCGAAGCCCAATTAATCATAATTACAAAAATTCAAGTCATGCATTTCAATCCAAGTGCACAGGGTAAACAAAATACTTATCTATTTCAGTTGATCACAGACCAAATGACTGCGGGAGTTCACCTTTCCACCCAACCATAGGCTTAGAGGCATTCATTCTTATCACTCTATCCACCCCCATGCCAAGCCATGATATTACTAGGGAGCTCTTGCAGTTTCTCAAAGACTCTCTCTCTTTCATTGCAACTCTTGCAATTTCTCAGATCTCTCTCTCTCTCTGTCATAGCCTCTGCGAGGTTTATCAGATGCTCCCTCAACATCAAGTTCGTGATCTTCTACTCAGGTCGTGTTTTTCTGCAAATTCTCAGAGATATTGTCTCTTGTTCTCTCTAGTAACTAGAACAACTTATCAATATTCCAGTTCTTCTTCTCAGCTAGAGGGCCTCACACACTCTTCCTATTTCTCTACCCATATCCCCCGGTTGCACGCCCCCTGTGGGATTGATTTTTCTTCTTGTTTGATTTCACGTGTATTATTGTGTGCCCTTTTCCTCCTCAAGAAGGTTTTGGACCTGTCCTATTCCTTATGTCAGAAGGAACTCAGGTTAGTCTGGGCCTGCAGGAAAACTGCACTCTGTGGTACTTTGGGCTGATAGTTTTCAGTCTCCTCAGCCAGACCCTCCATGCTCCCATTCATGGGGGTATTTGATTTTTCAACCACTATTCCTTCTTTCATTAACTGTTTCTTCCTTGGAAATCAGGATGAGACTTATTAATTCAGCAAAGAGAATTTGGGGTCATTTTGACATAATTAACCCTCTCTATAATTTCCTCACTCTTTCCTCTAGTAATATCATGGCCAATAATTCAAGGCTTCACTCCCACAGTCAGTTATTGGAAATATAAACAATAATGCATTTACATTTTTCCCATTCCATAGCATGGTGATCATAATTAATGATTAATTACAAGCTGGGGGAAACATGGGTATTACAATCCCCTCCCCCTTAAAAAGGAACACCGTCCTCAGTGTTCTTTCTCAGTAACACCTATCATTCCTTTGTCATTCAACTGCTTCAGAAATCTAGATAATCTTTCTTGGTCAGGTCCTTTCCAGACTCTTGGCCTTCATCACCTACCTTCAATAATATTAGACAAAAAGCATATTAATCACAATTACATGAAAAAACATTTTATTTTTGTGCAAAATTCAAGAGGAAAATTTAAAAATCTAGCACAATACTTGTCTGTGCAGTTCGTGGATTCACATCTGCATGGCTATCTCTTTATCTTGGCTTACTATTTTTCCTGGACATACCCATTGTGTGCATGATCCCAATCAATAGTTTATAATAATTATCAAAGTATCCTCTTTCTTGCAGTCACTTACCCTCCAGGTCCAGCTCAGGAATCCCCTTCTTTGCTATACAGTCCCACGGATGATCCATATTTCCTTTCCAAGGATTTCTTTCACAAGAAGAGTTTTAGAGACTTCATTGAGCCTTACAGTCGAGGTGTCCCTCAGACTTTCTCTGTCGAGGCATCCCTTCGGCTTGTGTTTCCACAACACAAAATATTCTAGGGAGATCATGGCTTACCACAGGGTTCTCCTGTCTCAACAATATCCTTTTTCATGATTTCTAGTTTGAAAGTCTTCACTTGTCCTTCCGAGATGGATCTTTTTTGTTTCAACTCTATCACATGTATAAATAAATTATGAGATATTATCATCAGTTTCAAATTCAGGATTTTCTTGTAAATATGTCACCCACAAATTTCCAAATCCCACATTTATTTTCAGATCTATTCCGCACATGAAATATATTCACAAGTATGAGAATTTCCTCCCCTTATTAGTTTATTTTAGTATGAAATTGGTCTTCCTTATGGGATTACAACGCTTCCATATCCAAGACCCTTCTCCTCCTGCAATTTCAACATTCCTCAGCCAAACAAATTGTTAGTTTTCCCGCACATTGTATTTTCAAAACTATGCATACTAACAGTCCAAGTCATTTTCATCTATTCAAGGGTACTGAGCAAAATGAAATATCATTATTTACCTATGTATCCTATCAACATACCGAATTGTCCAAATGTAACTCAAATGTCGGTTGACTTTAATCAGTGTGCCAGTATTCATGGCCACATCCATACCCCATGTACCCTTACATTGGGTTCAAGTTTGCCATACTTATGACAAGCACCTTGCCATGGTGTGTTGGATCTCAACCAACCTCTTCACCATAGGTTTAATCATTCTCATTCACTCTTACAACATGACTATGCTTCCCGCTATAGGCTGATCATGATCCCAAATCATCACATATGAAACTAAAAGTTTCTCTTGAATGAACCCAATAATTCTTCCTTCATTAGTAACCAGGGTGCCAACACTCATGGCAAGCCAAAATTGTCTTTTCTTTAACACCTCTATAATTCAATTAGAGTATTGGAATGTCCTCCTTCCTTAATGGGAAAGCCATTGTCTGCCCCTTTATGCAAACATGTATTTCCTCAATGCATTCCATGCAATGTGCTAGCTATGAGTACCTTTATTCCAAATCTCTCTAGATTGGTCATTGTACCCATGGTACTCTTTACTCATGCATTTTATTGCAAGCATTATAACTCATCCTTGATTGGCATAGACTTCCTCTCTCTATTATTCAGATTCTTCTTTCCTGAATCTTACCCTGCTTGGGTAGCAATGGCATACAATAGCCACTCAAAATTATTTTCATATATTTATGATAATGCAATCTTTTCATAAGGGATTCTTTCCAAATTCCTTCATACCTTATGCCACATAGGTATGAAAATTTTTACACCTGCTCTGTTTGCTAGCACCCTCTCTGATATTACCTCATTAGTGGTTCTTTATGGGGACTTTTAAATTCCCTTTAACAATCTTTTAACCACAACCTTCTCATAGTCGTCCTCTACTTTTGGTGGTCCATCATAGGCAACTGTCTTTCTCAACACCTCCAATTTATTTCTACATGTGACATACATCACAAATATATTATTCATCATGTAAAATAAAACTTCTTGTATCATAACATTCAAATCAATAAAACGTTTTCAAATATTCCCCAACATATTATAGATTTTAACCTTGTACAATATTTACTGCAAACAATTTTTTAGTAAAAGAACATAAAAGATACAATGGCAAATACAAACATTACATAGAGATTTTTCCCCTAGAAACTCAAACCGAGAAAACCATCATATTCTATATTTATTCATATTGATACATTTTTGACAATAAAATATACATATAGGAGACAACAACATCCAAAACCCTAACCCAATGACCTAGATTAGTCAACAACCCTAGTTCCTCAATCAGAAATAGAAAACCATCGACAAAAACCATGTGTCGAAATCCCCCCCAACAATGTACTTTAAAATCGAGGCAAAAATGTGACACGTTTCCTGAGGCAATTTTGTTTTCTTGTGGGTGCTACCCCCGAACCCCCACACGGGGGGAATTCTCCCCCCTACACAAATAATATAACACATACCCAACATTCTACCACTTTTCGTTTTCTTTGCATACAGGGGGTTACAGGGTTACATAGTCAACAATACCCATGGATCCTCTACACCAAGAGAAATTCTCAGTGCTCACAGATTTTGTTAATGAATATGCAACATTATTCAAAGTGTCCACCTTCATCAACAACACTTTATTTTCTTCAACCATGTCTCTCACAAAGTGATATTGAATATCATTATGCTTTGTCTTTGAATGATAAGTCGGGTTCTTCGCCAGAAAAATTGCACTCTGACTGTCACAATCTATCCTTACAACTTGTTGTACCAACCCAATACGTGAACACAATATTTGTAACCATACTGCTTCCTTACTTGCATGAGTGGCTGCCATGTATTCAACTTCTATAGTTGAAAGTGCCACTACATCCTGTCTTTTGCTCATCCAACTTATTGCTCCTCCAAATAGGTTAAACACATACCCACTTGTAGATTTTCTATGATCCATATCTCTAGCCCAGTCTGCATCCACAAAGCCATGTATATCCACCACTCTGTCCAATCCCGGTCTTCCTTGGTATCGCAATCCATATCTAGCAGTACCATGCAAATACTTGAAAACCCTTTTTACTGTTGTCCAATGCTCCTTCCCTGGTTTTGACATATACCTACTCAAAACTCCCACTGTATGTGTCCGGTCTAGTACAGATCATTGCATACATCAAACTTCCAATTGAAATCGCATATGGAACATGAGACATGTCTTCCTCCTCTTCTTGTGTCTTGGGACACTGATCCACATATAACTTTACACCAACGAATATGAACCTTGACCGGTTTACATTCCTGCATATTAAACCTCTACAATATTGTCTTGACATATTTTCTCCGATTTAACCAGAGTTTCCTCTTTTTTCGATCTCTTTTAATTTCCATGCCCAAAATGAAATTTGAAGCACCGAGATTATTCATGTCAAATTTAGAGGACAACTGAGTTTTCACATCCTGGATAATCTCCTTGTTGTTTCATATCAACAACATGTCATACACATACAAGACCAAATAAATCAAATGATTACCAATTAATTTAAAATACACACAATGATCCTCTTTGTTTCTTGTGAAGCCAAGTCCCAACATATAATTACAAAATTTTTGATACCACATCCTTAGTGAATGTTTTAAGCCATACATGGACTTTTTCAGCTTGCATACCAACTCCTTCTTTCTCTTCACAACAAATCCTTCTAGCTGCTTCATATAAATTTCTTATTCCAGATCCCCATGTAGGAATGTTGTCTTCACATCCATATGTTCTACTTCAAAATCAAATGCAACAACAAAAGATAACATAAATCTTCTAGAGGTTAACTTGGCAACAAGAGACAAAATCTCACCAAAATCAATTCCCTCAACCTGGGAATAACCATTTTCTACTAACCGAGCTTTGTATTTATTTACTTTTCCTTCTGCATTCAACTTCTTTTTAAATACCGATTGGATGCCAATGGGCTTTGATCAAAATCTGGACCAGGGGTCAAATTTTAGCCCAAAAATCAACGTTCTCGGAATTACCTCAAATCAGACGCGAGCGTAGTCCTCGTCGTCACGAATCCAACACAATTCGTTTCGTCTCAAACGGGCGTCGGGAGCGAAAGATATAGCGATCTGTTCGGAAAGTCAAACAGGTAAAAAAGTGCTGACTGTACCTGTCCGTACAGTCCGTACGGCAACGTGGCAGGGCCGTACCATCATGATGATGTGGCAGTGGGGAAAGACGTGGCACATTATTATTGGTTGGTGGTTGTCCAATTGGATGTTGACACGTGTCTTGTTTATGAGCAAATAATATGAGAACACGTGGCCCAATCGGAGGGCGCCACGTGTCCCCTCATTTTTGGCTATTTGGTTTTTGGTTTAAAAGTTTGGCGGCCGTGGGTTTTGAACTGGTGACCTCCCACTATGCCAAAGACTTAGCAAATCCGCCCAACCGTTGGGCCACAGCTCAGTTCTTATATGATTTATGGTTACATAATGATTTGAATGTGGTCGTTGTATTATATGGACTGGGGGCGGGTCGGGGTTTAGCCCCGACCCATAGTTTATTAATGTGTAAACATTGTATATTACATGGTGTGCGCGATTTATAATCGCATAACATATATGCTATAGTTTACCATTTTAATAAACTCGCGCGGGGATATTTCATATGGTTTCAAATATATGTGCGCGGTTGTATTGTTTTAATATATTTAAATGTGGCGCGCACGTTTGTAACCCAGCCACGGTTTCATATATTCCATATGACCCCGAGTTGGAGAGCGGGGGTTAAACCGTTGGAGCGGTTCAACAAACTTAACCACTTTTATATTTGCGCGCGGTTTTATGGCCATATGCCCAAGTGCTAGGCGGTTGGGGGCTGGAGGCGCCCTAACCGTCCTACGGTTTGCACCGTTGGTGCGGTTGCGCTCGGTGCCAGGTTATAACGCACATTGGGAGCGTGTTCTAGGTACATGCACACAGAGGTGCGTTCTGTAGAACTAGTTCCAGCAAAGCTTGAAGGAGGAAAATGGAGGAGGCCTAACTTCTTCACCGTTTGGCCGATTGAGGTGCCGTAAAAGCCCAGCCAGGGGTTTTTGGACGTGCTGGATCCATTGGTGCTGTTTTCAAGACCATTTGAAGACTTCTTCAGCAAGATTTTCACCATTGAAGTTTCAGGAAGCTCCAGGGAACTTCAAGCCCTATTTGATGGAGGACATGGTTTGGTGAGCCTATATTTGTTTTCAGTGATTGAATAATTATTTTTGGCTAATTGATATGCTCTGAACACATTGGGACATGTTTCAGAGGCTTTTGAAGACTTTTACAGGTGTTTTTGCCAAAGAGAAGCTCAGGGAAGCTTATGGCCACATGTAGAAGAGGTCATGCCGGGATGAGCCATGATCCGTTTTCAGAGTTCTATTAGTCATTTTTGGGGTTTTTATGTGTTCTGATCTCAATGGTACAGTTTTTTTTTCCATTGTAGTAGAGCAGAATCTTGTAAAAGAACTTTTGACTAATTAATCCCAGAGAGCCAAATCCATTATGGAGGCTCAAGGAGATGTAGCCCGGAGGGGGGTGAACTCCTTTATCATCTTGTTCTTGTTGTGCGTTTGATGGTTTATTTGCTGCAAGTATTGTTGCTGTGTATGTGTTTAAAGTACATATCTAACCATCTAAAGAAACATTTGCTCACACATAAGCATTTAAAGGAAGAAGAATAAACTTAACACATAAGTTTACATTGCATATTTATACACATGAAGCAAGGTCCTGTAAAGTTTATTTTTAATGAAGTAGGGGTGCTTGCATAGCATAACAAGTCAGCCTTCTATTTTCAGATCAGGCTTTCTCCCAGTCAACAACTCCACTAGATCCCAAGCCTCATTCTTATCCAAGGCTGCCATTTCTTCGTCCATGGCTTTTTTCCAGAGATTTCCATCCTTTGAATCCACAACCTCCTTGAAAGTTCTAGGATCATCATAAGTAATAGACAAGGAAAAATTATAATGGAAATCAGATGGAGTATACCTTTCTGGTAGCCTTCTTTCTCGAATCGATCTCCT
>SNQJ01S0000801.1:503237-514685 GCA_010110895.2 Picea sitchensis | reverse complement strand
ATTCATTAATCTTGTGACAAGAAGGGGGGTAAGAAATTAAATTGATTTATAAAAATCTTTTGAGATAAAATTTTAGAAAGGGGAAATAATTGTTTTACTATATTATGCTAATTAAAAATTTATTCATTAAAAAGAAAAAGGGAAAAGGGGTAAGTTTATGCACATGCCTTTTTGAGTTAAATAAAAAGGGGAAAGAGGGAAATCTAAAATAATTAAAAAACTAGGAAAAAGCGGGACACATGAAAAGAAAGGGGAAACATTAGGAAAAAGGAGATAGTCTAACTTAGTAAGGTATCTAGCATTTAAGAACTTTCTAATTTAAACTCCACTAGTAAATTAATAAGGAGGAAAGTCATTAAAACTTGTAAGGGGATATGGGGACACCTAGGAGCGATTCTAGGAGTATCTTTAGATGAGTGAGGGAAATAGGGATAATTAATTAATTAATGAAATTAATTTATGGAGGAATGAAGGGGATGGGAGACACGTGTACGAGGAGGATTATTATGAATTAAAATAATAAACAGTAAATTAAAAGGGATTTTGGGAAAGTAATTGACTTAGAAAATATATATAAAGGAGGGAGGAGGAGGAAGATGGATCTCTTTTGTTTTGTGTAACGTCTGACTTAGCTTGTGGGAGTTGGGATACTCAGCTCGGTGAGGAGTGGTAGCTTAGCCTTGCGAGGCAAGCTGGGATCTAGTTGATTCTCTGGATAGTGTGTGTGGCCCCTTTGCGGCTCGGGGGAATAAGGGGGAAGAAGAGTACCCCTAGTGTTGGTTGGGAGGTACCGGTAAAGTCTCATCGGTCAGCAAGCGGGAGTGCACAAAGCGCACAAGACATCAACTTAGAGCGGGTGATTGGGCAACAGTACGCTTCCTTTATTGTTGCATGGTAGATTGTTAGTATGATTTATGCTTTTAGTTCTGCATGTTTATTTGGGTACGGAATATTATTGGCTTAGCATTCTAGTTGATGACTGAAAGTTTTCCCATAGCCGTTAGCTCGATGTTGATTTTCCCATGGCCTTCGATCCTTGCATGTCTTGACCGTCCTATGGTGTATTGATTGTGATGATTGCAGATTATTTTTCCTTCATCCCTAACTCATTAGTCCACGGCTGAGCAGTCAGTCAGGAGCCTGATCTACGGTCGTTGCTTCGGCGTTAATAGACCTATGGATCTCAACACCCTATTTTTCTATGCGTGGATGATGAGTGAAGGACGTTCATGTCAGTTGTCCACCTATGTTGTTTGTCCTTGGTTGATTGTTGTCTTGCGCCTTCTAGCAAAAAGTACCTCTGCGTATGGATTTCTTGCGTCCTTGTTGGTTTATCTTTGTGATCATCTCAATGACCTTCCCTATGGATCTTTGCGTTTCTCTTACTATTCTTTGCGTTTTACATTCTTGACTGTGTTTTTATGCATGGATGGATAAATTTACTCTGTGTTTTATGCATTGATAAACAATTTAACTCTGCGTTGGATGCATTGATGAATAATTTAACTCTGCGTTATTGTGCATTGATGGATACATTTAACTCTACATTTTATATTAATGGATAATTTAGCTCTGCGCTTGTAATTCTGTTGGCCAGCGATTAATTGTTCTCTGCAATTTAATGTAATTCATGGGCGAATCAACACTGCGATTTTACCTGTTGTCTCCACATTCTTTAGACCGAAATTTCTTTAACCACTCAGCCATAGAATTAAGCCTTTCTTCTTCTTATATTTTACTTCAATAGCCATTCTCACCCAGCGAAAGTTGTTGTGTTAAAACTTCACTTTGATTTATTATAAAAACGAATTATTCGGCAACAAATGTTTCTTCGGCAATATAGTTCCCTTATGGTGCATTTTGCCCAGCGATCTTCCTTTTAAACGATGACGGTAATGTGGTTTCCTTCTGGTGTGTCTTTGTACAGCGATTTTGCTTAATTAAAGATGATTGTTTTGTTGCTTAAGACCAAGAGTTTTCCATTAAATGTTGACTTCGCTGCTTTCTGATTTACTTGGGCCTGTGTTTGTTTTTTTTTCACCTGCCAGCGATTTTATTTATTAGCATTTAACCTGTTTTAAATGCGAATTTGGCCTGCGTTTTTTTTACACCTGGCCAGCAATATTTCCTTTGCATTTCAATCTGTTTTTTAAGGCGATTTTGGCCCTGGGGTTTTAATTGATCTCTGACTGTTTTCTTTTGAGAATCGTGACCATCTGCCCACGATGGTACAGTTGTATGGCAGCCATTTCTAAGTACTTCGACAGAGAATTTTGTGCTTGCGTTTTGGACCGAGAAATGCACGGAAGATTTTAGGAGTTGTTGACGATGACACCGATACTAAAGGTCCCTGACATGGACGCAAAATTCTTAGTATGCACTGACGCATCCAAGGAAGGCATAGGCGGAGTCCTGATGCAAGACGGTTGAGTGATCACTTACATCTCGAGGAAACTGNTTTTAAATGCGAATTTGGCCTGCGTTTTTTTTACACCTGGCCAGCAATTTTTCCTTTGCATTTCAATCTGTTTTTTAAGGCGATTTTGGCCCTGGGGTTTTAATTGATCTCTGACTGTTTTCTTTTGAGAATCGTGACCATCTGCCCGCGATGGTACAGTTGTATGGCAGCCATTTCTAAGTACTTCGACAGAGAATTTTGTGCCTGCGTTTTGTTGAACCTAGCTGAATAGAAAACGAAATATCTATGTGTCTGGCGATGCCTTTTAATACTATATTATCTCCACGATTTTTTCTCTACGGTTTTTTTTTCCTGTCTGTGTTCCATGGCTAGAGGTATTACTCTAGTGTTTGCCTTCGTCAAGACTACATTCGTTGCATGTTGCCTACAATTGGCCAAGTGTCA
This sequence comes from Picea sitchensis, assembly GCA_010110895.2. Lineage (NCBI taxonomy): Eukaryota > Viridiplantae > Streptophyta > Pinopsida > Pinales > Pinaceae > Picea > Picea sitchensis. The sequence goes on along the minus strand of SNQJ01S0000801.1, from coordinate 511,822 downwards.
CCTGGCGATTTGGGTCACTAATTATGACTGTGTCTTCATGTCTTTATTAACTTGGCGAGGTTGCTAATTAACCTCCGCCTCTTCTGGTCTCTTTGCCAGTCTTGTCATTGACCACCCTGCCCTTTTACCTGCGGTGTAATGTATAGCTTTACTTCTCATGTCGACTTCTGTAATGTATAGATTTTGTAAGGATTTTCGTAATATATATGGCATTAAGCAGTGTATTCCATCGAATGTATGTGGCATTAGTTCTTGTTGATGGTATAGAGACTTTTCTTAGAATGTATAGGTTGATTCATATGGTATTATATAGCTTGTAAGTGTAGCTTGATTTATATGTAATGTATAGTTTGATTTTATAGCGTTTAATAATAGCCTTAAATCTCATTGAATAACCTCGAGGTGACAGTTTATACCCAGCAAGTCAGCGTTAAAATTGAATTGAATAGCGTCATTGGCTCTTATTTATAACCACCCAATAGCATAAAATGATCGTAAAGATAGCATTGAAGTGGTATTAAGTCAAAGGTCAATCACTTTCAGGAATAGCCCTTCTAAGACAATAATGTCGATTTTTTTTTGCATCATGGAACACCTTTAAATGTTAAGTAGATCCCGTATTTTATTGGATAGTTAATAATTGTTTAATAAGCACATTAGATTGGATTAGGTGCCCTTCTTAGTGTGCACTATGATAACATTTATGACCTGAGAAGCTTGGTAACAGATCGACCTTCGCACTTAGATTTTGGTTTGTCAGTTATTATACGGGTTGTTGGGCGGAGTCGGGTTTTAGCTTGAGCCTTTCCTTGATTGTAGTCATCTTGCGTCTGTCACCCTGTTGCTCGGGGTACGAGCATAGCCTTCTTGTTAATATCTGGCTCCTAGCGCGTCAGAGTTTTCTATAGCTTTAAAGTATAGAGGCGAAGGTTAACTTGGTCGAGGTCTATGCCTTCTAGGTGGGTGTTGTTGGTAGTTGTGATTTGTTGTCAGTGCTTAGGTTGTTGCGCCTTCATGCTTTTGGTTCGCGCACCTTGAGGTTCTATTCATTGGTCGTCAAGGTCGTGCATCGGGATGGGGGCATTGCACCTTAGCTTGTAGGTGAGGTCATGTTGCGTCGAGCGGGTAGTCGTTCCTCCTTGTTGTACTATGCATGTTTCACCCAGTTGCCCTTGTGCTTGTGCATGGTGTCATAGTATCTTGTTGCCTGGACTACGTGCTTGTGTTATTCATCAGTGGTCTAGTTAAACTGTAGTTGTTGTCGCCTTCTTGCCTCTTAATTCATAAAAACAAAAAACAAAAAATTGCTTCACCCATAGTCATAACAAAGGGGTTGTTACATTTGGTATCAGAGCGGGGTTCAACCCACGACTTGGGATCACTACGGCTTTCGTTGTTATGATTTAATTATAATGTTGTTAATTCAGTTGACTTGTATCCGTGCAGGTGATGATGGTTAGAGGACGGCGTGGAGGCAGACGACGGGGTGTTAGGGGAGGAGGCACGACGCCTCCAGCAGCATCCACACCTGAGGGGTCCAACCCCAAGGGAGACGAATAGGTTGTCAGGTAGGAGTAGATAGCGGTGGGTGACATGGTTGGAATGATGAGGTATTTTTAGAGGATGTCTCAGGCACTGATCAGCCGTTTGGAGAGAGATGAGGTCAGGGTGTTGGCACCCCCTGAGAGTCCATCGTGTGCTCCGGTTGGTATGGGTAGCATTCATCGTGAACTCGAGAAGGTCAAATTTCTTGAGTTATCTGGTGTCCCGGACGCCGCAGCCACCGAGGCATGGTTGGAGAATATGGCGATGTGCTTTGCACTTCACAACTATACCTCCAACATGAAGGTCTGCATGGTGGTCTTTCAACTGAAGGGGAGCGCTCTTCCATGGTGGAAGACTCTCCTGCCACAACTGAACATGGTCTTCGAAGATGTGTCATGGGAACGTTTCGAGGAATGGTTCTGAGAGAGGTGCCTATCATAAGAATTCATTGAGCGTCAGCTCAACGATTTCAATGACTTACGACAAGGTGGTCGTACGGTGCTCGAGTACGAGGCCCATTTTATGGAGTTGCTTCAGCATGTTCCGCATCTTAATACTGAGAAACATAAGGTCAACAGGTTCATGTTCGGCCTTAATGGCAGCATACATGCAAAGGTTAGGATTTTGATGCCTCAGACCTTGCACGATGTCGTCCGGAAGGCCCTCATAGCAAATGAGGAGCTTATCAGCGGAGGTCAGAGCAGGACTTCAGCGAGACCAGCAAGGCAGGTGTCATCTGGTGTGTAGCAGCATCAGACACCAGCCAGACATACGCCACGATATCATGGCTTCCAGAGGGGATCCACTTACACTACACCTCAATGACCAGTGTCTCAGCAGCGGACACCTTATCGGGGACCACAGCATCAGCAGCAGCATCGACCACAGTAGCAGAAATTTAGGCCTGTTCAGCAGAACAGGCCAGGATTCCAAGCCGGTGGGCCATCATATTCTACTTCGGCTACCAGTAGTACTGAACTGAAGAAGGGGTGTTGGACGTGTGGGGAACCACACTACCAGCGCGACTGCCTAGTGGAGAGGACTAAATCATTTGGATCAGTCGGAGCCACTACCATGGGAGATTTGGGCAAGGTCCATCATATTCATGCAGCGGTGAATAACCGCCAGGCAGAGCACCATTCGACTGTGCTCGAGACATCAGGTATCGTCGATGACCAGACCCTTAGTATTTTGATAGATCCCAATGCTACCAAGAGTTTCATTTCTGGTGTAGCGCTAAAAAGAATTAAGGTAAAGGCAGTCGAGCGGGACAAGTTTATCTTCGTAGAGATAGCTTCTGGAGCCAAACAGAAGGTTGGAGGAAAGGTTACAGGTTGTATCCTTAACCTGGGAGATTTTTTCACCAGGGCCAACCTTTACGTCACAATATTAGGCTCTTATGACGATGTGATCGGTATGGACTGGTTGGAATCGCATGAGGCGATGCTCAACTGTAAGACAAAACGGTTGAGCTTGGTCAGTGATGAGGCACAAAGACGTGTGATTGTAGGACAGAACCAGGGAGTTTCCCTAAGGTTCATCTCTTCCTTGCAGCTATGAAAGAGCATGCGCAAAGGATGTAAGATATATGCGATCGTTGCATTAAATGAGAAGAGAGTAGCAGAAGGTCTAAAACACCTTCCTGTGGTGAGAGAGTTTGTGGACGTCTTCCCAGAGGAGTTACCTGGGATGTCGTCGGAGAGGGACTTGGAGTTTACTATAGACCTAAAACTAGGGACTGAACCAATAGCGAGAATGCCTTATCGGATGTCGACCCCGGAGTTACAGGAGTTGAGAATGCAATTGAAAGAATTGTTGGACCTGGGACTGATACGTCCAAGTGTGTCACTGTGGGGTGTGGCTGTTATTTTCATACAAAAGAAGGATGGGTCATGGAGGCTTTGCATTGATTACCATCAATTGAACAAGGAAACTATCAAGAATTAGTATCCTTTGTCGAGGATTGATTATCTGTTCGATCAAATGAAGGGTGTGATGGTGTTCACAAAGATCGATTTGCGATCAGGGTATCACCAGTTATGGATCAAGGAGGATGATGTCCCTAAGACTGCCTTTAGGACAAGGTTTGGACATTATAAGTTTATTGTTTTATCGTTTGGATAGACAAATGCCCCAGGTGTATTTATGAGTTTGATGAACGGGGTGTTCCGCAAGTACTTGGACAAGTTCATCCAAGTATTCATTGGCGATATTTTGATTTACTCTCGGACGACAGAGGAGCATGAAGATCACTTGCACTTAGTACTACAGTGTCTGCGAGAGCACAAATTGTATGGGAAGTTTTCCAAATGCTCATTTTATCAATCGAGGATTCACTACTTAGGACATGTCATCTCCAGCGAAGGTAATGCCATGGATCCAACAAAGTTCGAGGCTATTATGGAATGGCCTATGCCAACGAATGTCCTGGAAGTGTGTAGCTTCATGGGTTTAGCAAGACACTATCGATGGTTCGTAGAGGGATTTTCGAAGATAGCAAATCTGATCATGGAATTGCAGAAGAATAACAAGAAGTTTGTTTGGACCGAGAAATGCACGGAAGATTTTAGGAGGCTCAAGGAGTTGTTGACGATGACACCGATACTAAAGGTCCCTGACATGGACGCAAAATTCTTAGTATGCACTGACGCATCCAAGGAAGGCATAGGCGGAGTCCTGATGCAAGACGGTTGAGTGATCACTTACATCTCGAGGAAACTGAGAAGGCATGAGGAGAACTACGCAATGCACGATTTGGAGTTGTTAGCCAACGTATATTCTTTGAAGGTTTGGAGACACTACCTTGTTGGACGAAAATTTGAACTAAAGACGGACCACTGTGGACTACATCACATCTTTACGCAAGGTGACCTGAGTGCGTGACAACGGCGTTGGTCAGAATTTCTTAGTGAGTACGACTTCGAGATTACTTACTTAAAAGGAACAGTGAACTGAGTGGCATATGCATTGAGTCGGAGACCACGCATCTTTTCAGTGTTGCCTCTTCAGACGAATCTACGTGAAAATATTCTAACCTTACAGCGTGAGGATGACTAGTACAAAGAGGTCGAGGGTTTTATTGGACAAAACACAATGATGGTACCAAGATGTGAAGAATTTACTTTTGACGACGATGGATTATTGAGGTTTAAAAATCAGATTTACGTACCACCGAACGACGAGTTGAGGAGCTTGATCTTAAGTGAGGCTCATAGAGAAGTCTACATGGCTCACCCGGGAGTCACGAAGATGAGGGCAGACCTTAAACCCTTATTCTTCTGGAAGGGAATGAAGGCAGACATAGTAAAATATGTGGCCATATGTCTAGAATGTCAATAGGTAAAGGCTAAACATAGACATCCAGCAGGATTACTACAGCCACACGTTATTCTGGAATTGAAATGGGAGGTTATTTCAATGAATTTTATTGTTGGATTTCCACTAACGGTAAGGAGACACGACTTGATCTTCGTAGTAGTAGACACTCTGATGAAGAGTGCTCACTTTATTCCTGTGCGTACGACGTATCAGCCACCTGACATAGCTAGAGTTTTCATCAGTGAGATTGTGAGGTTTCATGGCATGCCTAAGAGGATTATATCCGATCGAGGATCGGTGTTTGCTGGACGATTTTGGACAAGTTTCCAAGAGGCCTTGGGAACCCAGCTTAACTTCAGTATTGTGTATCACCCGAATACTGACGAGAAGACCAAACGAACAAACCAGACCTTGGAGGACATGTTGCGCATGTACGTGATGGACCAACAAAAGCGTTGGGAAGAATTTTTGCCACTGGTGGAATTCGCTTATAACAACAGTTACCAAAGCACCATTAAGATAGCGCCTTTCGAGTTTCTTTACGGGAGATCGTGTCGGATGCCTTTGAGCTGGGATCGGCTTGAGGATAGGGTCCTGGTGGGACCAAAAGTGATCCAAGAAATGGAAGAGAAAATGCAAACAATAAGGAAAAGGATTAAAGAAGCGCAGGATTGGCAGAAGATTTATTTCGATGCGCACCATGTCGACCATAGTTATGAGGTTGGCGATCAAGTCTTCTTGCGGGTCAAAATGCATAAGAGTTCAATCAAGTTTGGATAGGGAGCTAAAATATCTCCTAGGTTCATGGGACCTTTCGAGATCGTGGAAATAAAGGGGCATGTAGCCTATCGACTAGCCTTGCCTGATTCCTTGAGGCATATGCATGATGTTTTTCACGTATCTGTTTTGAGACATTATATTAGTGATCCTACACATGTTATTGACATGAGTTCCTTGCAGGTATCGGATGAGGGGGAGCTCATGGCTGAGCCAATCCACATCTTGGATCATTGCATTCAACATCTATGGTGTCGAACAGTAGAGCAGGTCAAGGTCCAGTGGGACAGCTATAGTCTACAGTCGGCGACCTGGGAGGACGCATATGATATGTGCCAGCAGTTTCCATTTTTGTTTGATAGATAGTCTTGATACTGTGATACACATTATTCCGGCACTTATACTGTGAAACTTCAGGACGAAGTTTAGACCAAGAGGGGGTGTATGTAACATCATACTCTTGTGCACACTGAACGAACTTATTCTTTGAGGACACTATTAGCACCAGAAGTCACTCCTGGATTGCGGCAGGAGTAAGCCTGATACCCATCAATTTATATGTCACAGTTTGTTTATAAAGGGTGATCGAAAGAGAATAGACTCAAAACAATATCATTTGAACTCGGGATCCTAGACCGGGCTATGCGTGAACAAGTGAGTTCTTAGTTTAACTTCAGACTGTAAGTTGTAATAAGGGTGAGTAGGAGGAAGACTTCAGTGAGAAAATGTAAAGGTATGTTGTGAGCATAAAGCTTCCAACAACCCAAAGAGGAAGAACTTAAACACAAGAACTTCTTGTATTCAAATTATAAGAACACTAAAAGAAATCGTAACAGCGTTACAACTAAACATCTATCATAACACAATCACAATGATTCATGTGAATCGGTCAATCATGAACTCTCTCAGTATTAGATGGAAACAATATGGAGTAAGGAAGTTGTCTGTTGTTAAACAAGAAATCTCACAGACATATACATAACCAGGGAAACCAGTTCTTCATCAAAACTTTACAATCGGGAGCCAAGCTCAATCATCGACACTAAAAAAAATGGCAAAAATGCCTCTAAATACTTGGAGTTGGCTCAGTGGCTGAAGACGCGATCTTTTATGCATTCATGGCTTTGTGTTGGTAAGTTTCCCTATTAGGTTGCACATGCAGACGTCGAGAAGACTTCCCATGCATTCGGCTGTCAGACTCAATCTTTGTCAGGCTGGACTGACAGTCACCTCTTGCACTTTGTCTCTTTCTAGCCTTCTATTTATGGAAGGAGACGACGTTCAACCACCGTCAACCACCTTAATAATTGTTTTCTCTGGATTAGGTAAGGCCCAGTCAATTATGTGCTTGAATAACATGGCGGCCTTTCCTTGGTCGTTGTTGCTTCGTTGGACTGCTACGAGGGGGCCCGGCCTGCAAACATGGGTGAGGATCCGACGGGGAGAGCAGTGGCACCGACAATGCGAAGATGAGACGAGGGGTGCTGAGGTGGAAGCACCAGGTGGTGGAGAAGTGGGGCTATGACACCAGATGAGAAGTGCCACAGGAATATGGATAGGACACGGGTGGAAGTGGCATGGAGCATGGGAGTACGGGTGTCGGAAAATAAGAGGGGCAAAGAAAAATGGGACATGACATCTGGAGCATGGAGGACAGGTGTTTAGTGGTGAAGGGTAGAAGGGAAGTGGGAGACGTGACAAGGGAATAGGGGAGGTAGAGTGGGAAACACTTGTCACAAGGGGGTGAAGGCGGTAAGCGATTGAGGGGGACCCACATGGAGCTGCCCATATCGCACCCCCCCTTCATTAAAGGTAGAATGGAAAGGGGGGTCCGGAATTGGACCTCAGCCGCAGATCTGGGCGCTTTAACCCCAGTCATTCATACTTGCGCGGCACCACATCATACCCCCCCCCCATTAAAGGAAGAACGGCAAGGGGGGTTTGGAATTGGACCTCGTCCATACATTTGGGCACGCAAATCACGGCCGCCCAGATCCACGCATCTTTTAAATCAAATATGCCCACTCATAAAACTTAGGACAAGTGGGTTTTCAACCCACTTTTGTCATCTTTTCGCCAAAGGGGGGCATTTGTTAGGAAAACACCTCTCTTACAACATTAGGTGATAACAGACACTTGCTTTGGATTATCAAGCGTTATGGGTTGATGACATGTTGTTTTTTTTCCTTGACATAGACAGGTATTATTGACTCGGTTTTATTGAGTGTGCAGTATTTTGAAACTTGAGGATGCAGAAGCATTGATGGAACCCCCTGGATTTCGGATCGATTCGGGGACTGAACTATTGGGGTTTGATTGTTTTATATGTGATATTAGTGCATCTGATTAGATGATATGATTATGGATATATTTCTGACATGATTCATTGATGATGCAGGCTGACGATAGCTTACTGACCAGACTCACATGTGGAGTAGAGGGATCACGCAGGACTACCAGATATATTGAGGGAGAGGTGTGGAAAGCAACCCTGCCACAGCCTACTAGCACTCCCACCGTGGCTCGAACTATAGGTTAATGATTACCTAGTTCGAGAGGACCCACAATGTCATGAGGGAAGACTGCAACAATTGCTCACGATGATTCTAAAGGGTGCGCATTAAGGCAGGGGCATTATTCCTTAGAGGCCCTTACTCTCCTAGAAGATCACCTAGTGGAGTATTGACTCCATGGGTTTTTTATGTATACCAAGTCATTCAAGAGGCGAGTGGCACCCTTGGAGCACGTGGTGCATCCTGAAGGGCACGTTGCATAAGAGAAACAGAAAGAGGTGAGTGGCACCCTTGGAGCACCTAGTGCGTCTGGAAGGTCAAGTCGCGTTGTTATTTAATAATTGGGTAAACCTAGATGGATTTAGGATGAATAACGTGTTAAGGAAGATTTAAAACTTTTCCCCTAATAAAATGTCGCCCAACCTAGGAAAA